>JAHZMW010002938.1:0-23677 GCA_027743745.1 Alloscopus bannaensis
CTGCAACTGCCATCTTTTCGTCAGTCAAACCATTTCCCTCCGTTTTAACCAGGTTGAGATTGATGGATGCCGGCTGAGAAGGGGAAGAGTTTTTTATGGAGTGGCCAAAGTGTTGCTGTGATGTATCATGAAGAATCTAAACGAATACAATGGAGAATTTTCAGAATGTAATAATTTTACAAGGAATACATGAAAGAAAACACAATCGGAAATATTTTCTTGGCTACCTCAACAAAATACATGACACACGTGAAATGAATAAGTCGGATGGGGAAAATACTTTGAATTTTTTCGGAGGAAACGCCCAACAAGACAAGGAGACAGAAAATGGAAAATGGAGCTTAGGAGAATTACTCTCTGTAGTTGATTTTTTAGAGAACAAAAAAGAGAACTGGGAGGAAACCAAAGGAAAGAAAACGAGAAGGGAAATTAAGAGTAGACAGACAGAGGGTGAAAAAATAGAAAATTTTCCGCTGTGCATGTGTTACATTCCCAGGAAGTTTTAGGTTTTCTTTCTAACAGTAAAAATGACTTGACATGCTGTACAAGTGGAATAAAAATGCGTCAATGCATCCGAAAAGAATGAACTTGGTACAAAAACGACAGGTGTGTAAATACAAAATCAAAAGTTTCAAAGTGCACGCTGCAGCAGTAAATGCTTTCTCTTACAAGATTGTTGTATTCTGCATCCTCAAAGAGCTACGTATTACGTAAATATTATGTGTGTCGGTGGGAGGCAATGTAAAACGCGTTGACTCCGATGCAATACTGTGATACACAAGAGTTAGAGCGTGTACTTTGAAGGTGGTTTCATGTCAGTTACATCCGCTACTAGGACTGTCGACGAAGAAGTTTTGACAAAGTAGGTTTTCTTTCTAACAGTAAAAATGACTTGACATGCTGTACAAGTGGAATAAAAATGCGTCAATGCATCCGAAAAGAATGAACTTGGTACAAAAACGACAGGTGTGTTCAACAAAATCAAAAGTTTCAAAGTGCACGCTGCAGCAGTAAATGCTTTCTCTTACAAGATTGCTGTATTCTGCATCCGCAAAGAGCTACGTATTACGTAAATATTATGTGTGTCGGTGGGAGGCAATGTAAAACGCGTTGACTCCGATGAAATACTGTGATACACAAGAGTTAGAGCGTGTACTTTGAAGGTGGTTTCATGTCAGTTACATCCGCTACTAGGACTGTCGACGAAGAAGTTTTGACAAAGTACAAAGGAAAGGGCTAAAAGTATGTATTGAACATGAATTTAACGCGTGTCTACAATCCAGCCAAAGCTTTCAGTTCCATGGACGTACAACGGGGAGAGAAATGCTTACACTTTTTGTAGACACGAAACAGTCTTGAAGTGAGGGTCGTCTCGAGTTCAAGTCTATCCGTCAAAGCGTAACTCACTAGCAACTCTCTTTTTCGGTTTCGACTTCACTTTCCCCCTCTCTCTGATTCCCTCACGTATTACGTTACAAGTTATACCTTTGTACGAGACAAACCTGTGTGACACCCTCTTGAAAGGTAAAATGGGTACGGAAAGCGAAGGCTCAATCTAAATCACGGATGTTCATTTTAACTGGACTGTAAGAAAATGGATGTGACATGTTTACACTGTGGTGATACGGAAACGAAAGGAAAACGCTTGGTCGTGTCCTTCTCCACAGGGCGATATATGCAAGGGGATGTGCGTGTGTGTACATTTTTTGGACGGAAATTTCATTTCTTGTTTACCTTCTCAAAGGAGAAGTCGTTATAATAACACACTCGAGAAAAAAGTTACTGTCGACAGAAATGGAGAAGAAACTTTTCCTAACGTAACTTGAATCATATATAGCGATCGCTACATACATATAAACTGTTTGGTTACTATATATTATATCGTAAGTAATACATTACGCCACGCGCTTGTTAACGACAATTTAGAAAGTGATACAAAAAAACGAATAACAGTTTTCAATGGATTCGAGATGTGAAGATGCACTGCTTGCTTCTCCTTTTTTTATCTCAAACTGGTCCATGGACATGGTTAAAGACAGATACAGGTTTGTACCTCCTACACAAAGTACGCACTGGATTCTAGCCTTTTTTATTTTACATCCCAACCTTGTTTTGGGAAGGATCGTGTTTTCCCTTTTTTTCTCAAGACGCACTCCACTTGACCCGGTTTCGTGAAGAGCTTGCTTTTGACACAAGCTTCATTATGCATGCATGAACGAAATTGTTCCATCTACGAGCAGACCATATGAGACTTTTGAGTATTCCTCCACACACAGAATGACTTCACTGAAAAGGTCAGTTAACAAGAGCAAGGTTAATCTCGTCTTTCTCCAACGATTTTTTTTTTCAAAGAAATTAACAGAAAGGTACAACTTCATACAGATTTAACTCGAGATAATCACTTGCTAGAGAAATCATGTCAGGTGCAAACGGCACAGTAAATCATTTTTACTCAACCATTACATCTTGATAGGATTCTCTGGAGTTCTCCATTCATCAACTCCGTATTTGGCGTAACAAGGGTCGAGTCGAGGAGACGCGGATTTTTATAGCATCTCATCACTGCCATATTTGGTGTCTTCATTTACTTCAGCCGCCCCTTGGCTTGCATGAATGATGCCTGAATAATCTCGTAAATGACTTGTGAACATACTGTATCCAACTTGATTTATTTCTCTGGAATTATCTTTCTCCCGTACTTCCTCAGCCTTGTCAGTAGTTCCCTGCGTCGGTTGTTTTTAAGACCGTGTTAAATGCTAATAGAACTTGTTAACTACGCTCTTGTGTAGTGTACATGAGGAGTAATGAGTTTCAGTGAGTAAAATCTTGTGCGTATATAGCCATCGTTTCAAACAAATCCTGTGAATCTCGCTGCTCAAATACAGGTTTCGCAAGAGTGTGTGTGCTATATAGAATTGTCGAAAAAAATAATAAACGCGTCTTTGTGTATGGAAACCTTTGAACTTCGAGGCGGAAGTCATTACTTTATCTTCCAAAAAGTGCCCATAAACTTTCTCAGGAAATTACTTGAGAGTTTACTCGTGAAAAAAATAAGAGGCAAGAACCATCAAGATGCTCCCCTTTCACATTCTCGTGCTTCCCGAAACTACAGAAAAGGATGCACTTTTTCCAGGGAAATGCATCAAGTACACAATTTTCGTACGCATTTTATGCACTGTTATGTTATGTCTACGCATAAATATGAAGTAATGGAGGTTCGCTCTATACGCTATAAAAAGTGAAAAAGAAAATCCGTTTTTGTGAGAGAAACTCTCTCCTCTTTCCATTTTGTTTACAGATGAGAAGCCAAAACTGAAAAAAAGTATGAAGAGCATAAGTTGCTTTGTATTTTCAAACGTGAGCAACTTTAGCGGATAAATGTTTGGGAGGTAAAGGAAATCCTGGTGAAGTGTTCCTAATTCGAGGGCGCACCATATAATCGTCGACATCTTTATGGAATTGTTTTCCATCGTCTTCATATGGAACTAACTCTGAGAGCTACAGTATGTGAAAAAGTAAAGAATGAACGGCAGCCTCCGAAATGGATTTTCTTGACTCAGAGATTCCAGTTGTGTGGTACTTGATGATACAGAAAATTGAGAAACACGAAGATTGCGGAGTCAACAGATACTCCACACACTCGTCGTAATAGTCAGAATTGAATGCATAATATATTTATTGGCTGTTATTAAGGAACAGTTTTCCTTTCTCCGTTCCGGCGCATCTGCTCAAGAGTGTCGATGTGGAGATAATATGGCATGCATGGGAGAAGTCTCCATTCACTGGAAATCACCAACTTGAACAACCACACAACGGAAAGTCTTGGGATTAGAAAGTGTGGCTACGTTTCATCAGTATGTATTTATGAAGCTACATAATAAAGAAGCTCCCCACAAAACTAGTAAATATGTAAAAGCGAAAACCGATGCACACCTCCTTGAACTTGTGAAAACAAACTCTCTGAAAATCAGTTGTATGGAATGGAGCCACTGTTGCATTTCATTCAAGAGAAACTCTGAGCAACACTCTCAACTCTGTGGATGTGTGCGAAAACTTGTCTTGTGAATGTTTGCTCATTCCAGCTCATCGAAAGGGATAATTTTGGACCATCGCCACATTCCCATTAAAGATATACGTGTGTGGTGGTAGTAACTACTGAGCAATTTAGTGGTTAATTTACTTTTGTGTACCAAGATGCAACTGACTACACCTATTACTCCGCAGCTAGTCCCCATTATTATTATTACCATTATACGGGGAGAAAATTGTTCCGGACCGATGAGTTGCCTTGTGTTGTTGTAGTACCAAGTTTCAGAGAGGTTTCTCTCCCAAAACTCTTGTCATTATGCCGAAACGAGATTGTATACGGTTGCAATTAGTTGGAGAGACAGATAAACGGAGACTGTTGTAATATTACACGCGTCTCGTATAATTTTGGTATTTTGTTATGTATCTAAGTAATCGAGTATGCAGTGTAATCTCACTTGTCTTTTCCTCTTCCTTGCTCTACTCGCGAGTTCCAGGATAACTGTTATAATTTTCTGGTCTCTCCACACATACTTGGGAATCAACTCGAGTTGAGTTACACTAATGAACGTTCTCCCCGATGTTTTGTGTACACTCACATCTACATATTACGCATAATAAGTAGTATCATATTGTTGCTCGTTCGTGTGTCGCATCACATGTGTCTAATTCAGTTTCTGAAACCAAGCTTTTTACAGAGTATCTCTCAGGCTGTTGATATTCCACATGACAATCTTGTGTTACACGCACCACTTTTTTCACACTTTCCACAACGTCACGCTCCTCTTATTTACTGGAGGATAAACCATAAAAGCACACAGTTGTGAAGGCGAGTGTGTACGCGTGGAAAGTGGAAAGACAAGAAAGTGAGATTATCAGACGTACGGATCGCGACATCACTTCAAGTGACGGAGACAAACGTGGGATGAACTCGAGGATCGACATGTAATGCAAATGAGCTCCATTCCCCAAAATCTCCTGTCAAGCTCGTGCCTCTTCCTATCGACATGTTTATCTCTAGCCATTCCATTCGAAATTTGGAACTGAGCAACTGAATATGTAATTAAACACAAGGCAAAAACATTTTAGTTTTTTAGTTAAGGGATTACTATACGAAATGGGGGTTTAAAAAAAATATTCACATTCATGTTGGGAATCGCAATTTAAAAGCATTGTTTATAGTCGAGAACCTCCAAAAAAGAATTATACCGCAGTAGTCACATTTCGTAAGTTTTTTTCCTGTTGCAGTGAAAGTTGAACCTCCTTTTGAATAGTGTGATATGTTTATGTATATTACGCATATTGTCTCTGTTTTTTGTTTCAATTATCTGCATCCCAAAAAGGAGCTTTCTGTGTCTCTGCTAACCGCTACTCTAAAGAACTCGTCTTTTCGACGCGACTCCACGACACGAGAGGAACGGAGCAAAAAATATATGCTCGCGTCGTGTGTTTGTTGTGGCTTCTGTTCTCGATGCTCATTCATGAATTTCACGCTTGTTATCCCCCATGCGAAAGTATACGTTTGAAGAGAAAACACAAGCAACGAACCAAGAAAAGGATGTGAGAGAGCGGAAGTCACAAACTGAAGACTGGGAAGTAGCACATAATTTACGCTTTTAAATATTTTCGGAACGTTCTTCGCCTTCCTTTCTTTGCTCTCCGCTCATGCTCAGCTGCACTTCAGCTTTCAAGCCTCCAGAGTTAGAAATCTCGTGGTGAACTCGGTGCGATCTTCAAGGGAAATAATATCACGCGGTTTTTAAAGCGATTTAAGATGTGTACATGTAGTTTGCATATATTTCACAAATGCTCCCAGGAACACGCAGTTGATCCTCCTTTGTCTTTGTAAATGACAAGAAGACTCTCTCTAAACATTCCACACACGCGTCTGCAATGGGAATAGATGTCCGGGTGCAATTGGATTGTAACCACTTTTGCAGATAAATTGCATCATTTGAGACGTGCGGCATGTGGGGTTGACTTTTTGCAACTTTCAGAAGATGCCTGTATGAATCTTTGCATGTCATGTAAATTCTTGTAGCGTGAATTTCCGCTTCACGTTGGCATTTCTTTGGGTTACTTCTCGAACTTATGTTTCCGATCTGTATAATACTAGTAGTATAGCTTAAAGTACTTTGAATTTAATCGTAGTTTCCCGTGTCTTGAAGGCAGGAAGAGGAAAGAAAACAACGAGGAAATCTAAAAGGTAATAAGTCGTGTTTCGAGTTTATCGTCAACGAGCAAACTCACTTACTGGATTCGTCGATGACACGAATGCAAACAATTCTTTTGGAGAAATTTTGTTTCGACTGCCACAGTGTGCATTGTCAATCAACGGGGTGTGCTTCTTAAAGAAAGGCGTGTTAGTAAATACTCAACCTCCGTCAGAAAGCAATTTTCCATGTCTGATTAAGCACACATACACTCGCTCAATTGTCTTCATGTTTTGCACACTCTCACTCAATTTCAATCTGTTTCTTCCCGTTCTGATGTAATGTAAACCTCCTTGTACAAAACGCAGTATTTCTCGAAGGATTACAAGGTTTGAACTGTTGCAGGAGCAATATCGTTTGTAACAAAATGTATCGTACGCATTATCGTGTATATCGTTGTGTTTTATGCGTTACAAGTTTACATCGAGCGATACGAATAAATGAGAAGCATACTTTGCAGGTCATCAAAGAGCTGAAGACAAAACGTTTTGTAGGGAAAGGAAGAGAAATATCTTTGGTTCATTTTATGGAACTGACGATGAGACTCTTCCAGTTCGCCTTTTGTCCCGCTGACGTCTCCAATATTTCAGAGAGTTCTGTGGTGGTGTGATGAGATGCTGCCTGGTGTAAATGAGCTCTAAGCTGTTTTCTACGGATATGGAAAAAGAGAAGTTGAGCAGAGAAGAAATGCGTATCCTACAGAAAGGGAAGTAATTTGGTTTTTCTCCGGCGTGGCTCAACCTTGTTAAATACTTCAACATATTATACTGCACGTACAGCTTCCCGAGATATGAAAACCAAAGCAGTATTTTTTGTTGTAAGCCTTTTTGCCATACACCATTCTTCTCGCTCCCTGGAATCTAAATTCTCCCTTGTCTTCCCAAAATTCTTTGTACTAGCTCACTCCAAGTTTGTGGATTTGGGTTCGCGTACGAAAAACAGCATTCTCCTGGTTTCACTGAAAGTTAAAGATGAGAACATCTCTGAGGAGACCTAAAGTAATAAATCTGCGACTAAAAAAGGATACAGCGAGAAGGGAAGAAGACAGCATGAAATTATATGTACATTCAAGAGGGTAGTTTGTTAGCTTGCTTGCTTCTTCGTCTCTATTGCGTGTCCGTCGTTAACTTCCGCCAGCTATTTAGCTGTGTTAAATGGCTTGGCTGCTGAGGAAAAAATTTGCCGCGATGTGTTGTGTGTGCATTTGTATATTGTGTGACTCATTTACACAGGCTACTCGTATGGAGTGGATTTTCGCTTTTGTCTCTCTTATTTATACTAGCTCCCCGCGGTTATCTAATAAGCTTATTGTTACAGGGGCACCAGAGTCAGCTTCTATCTCTTAAGTACAATGTACCCCACTTCATTACAGATACATACAAAAATATGTACATAATGAATGGTATGCATCTGCATGACAAAGGGATTCGAGGGTTCTTTAAGCTTCACTTTCCATAACACATTTGTGCTTCTTTTGTAGTTGATGAAACCCTCCGGTGTATGGAATTCAGTTGGAATTTATTTTTAGATAGAAATTATTTGTTTCATGCATAAATGATACGTGTACATATATATAACACACTGTAAATCCACACAATGAGCATTAATAAGAACAATGAAGTCACAATGAGAAGTTTAGAGTGTGAAACTGAAATAACGCTCTGGTCAGAAAAAAACATGCTTTCTCATTTGCATTGTAGACCTGTGCAGCAAAAAAAAATGTTGAAAACAATATTGTACATTCTGGAGAGTTTGGTGTGGGGCAGTGCATCACACAGAGAATTTCTTTGTTCTTGTCTCCCATCTGTAGGACTAAATTGCAGTGCGCCAGACCATTCTCAACAAAAGTTTGTTTGCGAGTCAAGGAGAGCTTAGGCAGTGAGCTCCCTAAACTCGCATACACACTCATTTATATAAACTTAAGTATATGGTTGATGCAAGTTGTACATGTTCTTGTAAGGAAGATTTAATAACCGCCCACCGTCCCGGGCAGGGCTTGTATGAGTAATGGTACAATCGGTGAAAGCGATACACCATCTGAAACTAAAGTACTTAATTTACTTTGCTCAACTCTTTTATTTCGATTCCAGCTTCCACTGTAATAAAACGTATCTATATGAGGGCATTTGCAGTCGTACAGATTTCCCTTCACGGTGAATTCGCTGAATTCATACATATGACCAGGAGATCTTTCTGCAAGCACAGCTTTATCATCGTGAACTTACGTCTGTATACATTTGAACGGAAGGACATGTGAAAGTGAAATGGAGTGGGCAAAATATGTAGGAGCACATTACTTTCCTAAATTATAATGGATACACTACTAACAAGCTAGTGTATAAGAGTTCATAGAGGCTGACAAAATGAGAAATATTTATATAAAGACGTAAGCTCCAAGATGTAAAGGATGACGTGTCAAGAGAGAAAAATAGGAGTCTGCCTAATCTGACCTTTTTTCTGCACCCAGATTCATATAATGTAAGAGTTGACTGGCTGACTGACGATACATACACATATTCAAAGTCGAGACCTTACCCCCAAAAAACGTATACATGAGTCTTGTCGAGTTTTCACACACTCGTGCAAACACCATACATCCCTCGTGTAAGTGATGCAGAAGAGAGGCCTGTATGGGTTCACAAGCTGAAGGTTATGTCTTCCAGGAAAAATGATGTGTATGGTTATAGTTTCTGCACCACTTTCTCCTTTCCTTACTTATTATCTTGTTAAGCCGAAAGAAGAAAAAAAGTCGGTCAGTCAGCTTCTTCTTCGTTGCTCACTATCACACATCTCTCTCTCCCTCTCTGTGCACGACCCGTGGAGTAACACTCTTAAGCGGAATGGATGCTGTTGGAGGTGATGGGTGCCAAAAAAGTGAAAGTGTCTAACAAAAATTGAGCTACAAGGAGTGTGGATAACGTGAAATTAGATCAGAGTCGCTTTCACTCTTCCGTTTTTTGTTGCTAACCTAGGTTCTGTAGTACTGTACAAAGTAATTGGTGCGCCTCTTTAGTATCCAATCTATGCCACCAACAGTCTTTCTTCACTCTAGGGTAACTGTCAGAGAAGAGTTCTTTTGTTTCTGAAAAGGTGAGCGAAGTCAATCTTTTGCGCATCTTCGTTAGCATCAAAATTTGGATTGAGTTAACGCTTGTAAATACATGGCTAACTGATTTGTTTCATAATTCTACAGATGGTACAAGTAACATAAAATGAAGCACTGTCTAAGTTAGTAATCAATAATGAGACATCTGTGTCAAATGGTGAAGCTCAATAGCTGATCGTAGGTATGTCAGATATTTGAATCAAATCAACAATCATCTTGTATCGTTTACGAAAATCGGAAGTTTGTCTCTTAATACAAGCACATAACAGTTTACTTGAACTGGTTTTTTCTTCTACATGTAATAACTCTAGCAAAGAGAATCAATTTATTGTCCTCAAACTTCTTGATAGCACTCACCTCTAAAAGCTTGAAAGTTCTCGACGAGATTACCCAGTTTTAATGGAAACTCCTGCTTTTTACATGTGATGTAGGGATGTAAGACGCGTATATTCTCTGGAATGAAATGCACATACATAACTGAGGAAAATGTGTTCCATACGATTTTCCACGTGTCAGCAGAAAAAGTGGCGCTCGTAATTGGTAATCGAAACCGGTTCGAGAGAGTTGTAGTAAGATCATCTGACACTTTCCCCTTAATTGAACTTCTTCCTTCGTAGAACGACAAAAAATATAGTGTGAAGCGACGAAGAAAGGAATGACGATGCTTTTGCTTAGCTTGGCAAGTTTCCGCTGACGCTCCCAATAAACACGGAAAGGTTAAACGTGAAAGTGAGCTTCGTTATAAAGCGTTTCTAACTTTGTCGTACTTTCTTACGCTACAAAAGAGAAAGCATACAGTACAAAGCGCACAGTCGGGGTCCTCCTCATATTGGGTGGAGAGACTAGTTAAAAATGTAGCGATTAATTTGAAGCAAGATCTCTGAATGCGGAGTGCAGCTTGCCGTGTATCCGTCAGTTATGGAGGATTACTACTGTAGTCTACAGGTGGAAAATTAATTAGACCGTCATCGTGTGAACTAATAAATCTTTACAAACCGTTTTTTCATCCTCTCCCATTATTCCCCTGTATTTTCTCCGAACACAACGCCACTTCGCGTGTAGATTGGAGAAAGCTACGAATCACTAACTAAGCAAATGATGTAGAGTGAAAGTCACGAGGAAAAATTCCCACGAGGCACTCCCAGCGAGGAGGCATTAATCTAATGACTTTCACCCAGGAAGGAGGAACCATTCATTACATAATTTAACACGGCACACAAGTTTGAGTGCGAATCGAACGCAGGTTCGGGCGCACGCAGTCAATGTTGCATTAAAGTCAGTGTATTTTTCGTGATTAGAAAATGAGCGAAGAGATGAATCAGTCGGACCTCCAAAAACAATGAGGGGCTTTCGGGGAAATTTCATTTTCCCAAGCGGCTTTCGCAATTATACAAGCCCGACCAGTCGACAGTGAGGTAAAGCAGGAAGTACGCGGAAGACTAGGTTGAACTCATTTTCCAGTTTGATTACAAAACGTTTCTTTCTGAGTATGTTCAAAAAGTTGACGAGTTGACGTGCCCTTTTTCTTCACTTGTGGGCGCCTTGATGACGTGTGTGTGTATGCGTGTTTTTGTGAGAGCTTGATGAAACTTTCTTCGTTAAGCTTTCTCCTTCTTCCCAGAGGGAAAACAATAGGAAATTGACTAGAGTATGATGATTATGACGAGAGTGTATGTTCAGACAGAAGACCTTCACTTCAGAGGTCCCTTTTACCCATCACATTTTCTCTCTCTTCAAGACCAACAAAGTCTCTCTCTTCACTAGGAAACTTTGTCAAAGTTTCACCTGTATATTTGCATATTATCTTTTCTGTTGTTCTCAGAATTTCACTCCTGTCATATACACACAACGTGCGTGAGAAAGGAGCTCTGAAGTTGAGTTAAAATCAATTAGACTATCTTTTCTCCTTTCGAAGTAATTTCCATATGCACAAAAGAACATCATCACTCAAGAGCACTAAAGAGCGAGAGTGGAAGAGCGCTTCGGCAAATTTAAGTCTCATATCATTATAAAAGGCTGTAAAAAACTAAGTCATCTCCTTCACTCGCACGCAGCCTCTCAGCCTTTCGCGGAAGGCAATCTAAAGGGCTTTCTCTATTGTGACCATGTTGGGCGATACGTTGAAAATGGTGGATGCGGTGTAAAGTTTGTTAGGCGACTTTAGAGGTGAGCCAGGTTCATTAGCTTAATGGAAATCACTTTCTTGTAATTATTACTCTCTGCAAAAGACGACAAAGTAGAGTTTTCAATATGCGAGAGAGAAAATTCGGTGCAAAGTCCCTGGTGATTTTGAGAGAGAGAAAAGCTGGGCCAGTGTTCTTCATTTTTTCATAGGGCTTAAGTGCAGGCTCTTCTGGAGATCTGAGAAAGGTATAAAGTATAACGAGCATTATGTGATTGTTGTGAGGAAAATGGAGGGAAGTGAGAGGACCGTTTTCGACGTGTTGTTAATTAATTTTCGCGCACGCAGTCTAACACAATTGGCTAGGGAATTGAGGTCACACTTTAGAAAAAGTGACATGACAGTTTACTCGATCCCTTACGAAAGAGTTACATAAGACAAAATTAACCTGTTTCGACAATCAGGGTTCTTGTACTTTATCTTTAATTTAAACCTGCAGAATTTGATTAGTTATAGAGTGAGTGCTCTTTATGTTACAATCGATTCTTATAAATGCATCTTAAACTTGATACAAAAATCAATAATTGCGGTGCTTACAAACTTTTCCTGGTCGAAATGACGAATGAGAGGAATAATCGGCATTATTAGCACCAGCGTCATTAATTACCATCATTGTCATTTCTCTCGTCGTTGTGTGCACTTTGTGAAATAAGAGTGGACTCACAATTAAAACCAGAGAGATGCAAACATTTTTCAGCGAGTGTTCTCCATTGTAGTTAGCTACTCACGCAGAGAAACACTTCTCATTCACTTCTTTTCATTGCCTGTTGTGTGGTGCGTCGTGCACTTTGTAGCTCATCGTCTCCATCTACTCCATTGGGATTCCCACTGTCATTGTATGCCACTCTGCAACGCAACACTTTTTGGGGTTGCAGCATTGCGACAAAGCACAAGCCCAAAAGAAGAATCCAAGGGAAAGTAGCTCTTGAAACCCGAAATGCAATTCGAATAATGCAAGGAAGTGTTTTGGAGTTGAGTTCTATCTTGAATTGCATTACTGGGATTCAACTGTCGTCCTTCAGGGGAGCATTAACACTCACTTTATGTACATTATAGTTGATTGCATTGTTCATATGATTGCAAGCTGCAACTCAGCCCAGCGAGATGTCCCTCAAATAAATGTGGGGATCGAGGAGTACAAACATTAGTTTCAGTTAAAGCTTTAGGAATCGATCTCTCTCTTTTATCTTTGGGAGGGATCCCTTTCATATTTATTGCCGTTCCAAGAGATGAAGAATGAGAGTTAGTGGAACAATGAACAAAAGTAATATATCCCTCTCTCATTCTGTTGTGTAGACTGTTGAACAACAGCAAGCAGATGAGAATAAAAAAAACTTGTAATGATCATGATGTTGGTATGATCCTCTGCTTTTTAAAAATATCTGCTCTGTGCGTAGAAAACCTCTGAATATCATGACTTTGGGACTGTGTGCTGTTTTTTCTCTCAAAGTCCGAGGCGTAACTCACAATAATAGGGAGCATTAGTGGGGGCCTTATGGAGAATTGTATCGTTTTTTTCGACTCACTACTGCTCTATGCTACAGAGCTCTGTACGCAGTTTATACGCATAACGGTAGCAAGGAACGAATGCTCTGTGCTAAACTTTTTTTATACTAGACCAAATTCTATGAACCGTCCGACAGCCACAATTTACTGAGAGATGATGCTTTTTTGCTCGAAACAAACGTCCAAACTCTTAACCGTGTGCTTCTACAAATAGTAGTGAACGCACAATAATGCGAATAAGTATGTATGGAAGCCTTCGGCGGGAGGAAGAATATAACAAAATATAAACTGTAATGTTTATAAGCCCGGCTTGAGACAGACTGTGGCAGACAATGTGATGTGAAATATGCGTTGAGCGCGACCTAGAGCAGGCCGACTCCATTATTATTGCTCACATTGCATTCCATTCCATTCTTCATATTGCCACACACACCACACCAGCTTCTACAAATCGGAGGCACATTTAATATACATACTCCAGCGTTCTTATCGTGTGTTCATTACATTTAATACAGTGTTACTTCTTACGGTATTGTAAGTGTATCAAAAAGGGACCAGATCTCAACTTTTACTCACACGATATGGTTTCTAATAATTTCCCTCACAATGTGCTCAATTTGATAAAGGGAGTGGAGAGGAGAAGAGTTAGTGTGTAGTCGTGGCTAAATGGGAAGATGGTGACGTGATGATGATGATTATGACTTGCTCTATAGCTTTTGTGTGAGCACATTGGCACACGGTTCTCGAGCTTAACATGCAGAAAGGAAATTATGTGCGTGTGCTACTGGACTGTGGAGCACATGGTGGGAATATGCTTTTCTCAGCATATTAATAAAAAATACTTCTTGAGATGGGAACTGCTGTAGTCGAGAGGAAAAGCCATTAATGGAATTAAGATCTCAGGAAAGGGCATTTATGGAAAATATGATATGAGCACTTTTCATAATGAGCCTTCAACTCAAATCATGGCCAATCTTTCACTAGCCTTTTCGCTTCCTCGTATCTATAAACTCGTTTCCTTGTCTTCTCAAAATATCCGAACTTCTCGACGATTTTGCTTATATGTAAAAATTGAAAGGGAAACCTTCAATGAGTGTTAAAGAACATCAACGACTTTCTCGAAAGAAATCTACTTCAGCTTGTTTGCTGCCACTTGTTCTGAAAAGCTTGTCAAAAGACTCAAGTCCGTCCAATAACTTGGAGCATTTGTAGGTCTTGATGAAAATTGAAAATCCGTTTATAATAAAGTCTTCGGATGTCGAGGAATTTTGTAACACTAGGTATGGCTCGTAGAAAAAGCAAGTGTTTTTACATCATCGAAATTAGGACAATTAAACCGGCTTACTTTGCCTACTTTAACTGTCAGCATTTTAACTATTAAGATTGGATGCTGCGATTATGTTTGACGTGTCTTTTAGTAAGCGCAAGTCTTTACCGTTAATATTTGTTGCTTTACCGAACATAAAAGTTTTTATTCGCTTCTGTTACTCTGTACTGATACACATTAACCCTAGGCAAAGTGATGACATTGATTAACTTAGAATAGTCAAATCATCCCACATTGAATCCCGTCAATGGCAGAATTAGCTTATAAAATGACAACGCAACGGCAACCCTTTTGTATAAGTTTTACAGACCGTAGATGCTGAGAAAAGGAGTTGTAAATGATCTTGAACACAAAGATTTCTTTTCCATTCTCATTCAGTCAACGGAGAGTCGTCGTATGCATATCTGCCTTTGAAGATGGCGGATGTTGTTGAGTGTGAAATGACTCTTGTCTGATCGCACCGATCAATCTCAATCTAACTTTGACTGTGGTATACTTGTTCCCTTTACTTCGTCTTGATATTCTCATCGACCAACGCAGGAAGAACGCTTCTTCCCTCACTTCACTCGCAGCAACTTGCTCGAATGTAATTAAGATACATGGAGACACAGACAGAAAGAGATAAAAACACTTGAATGCACTTGCTCTGACAATGGAGACTACGCGGGTGGTGGATAGGTTTTCCAAAACCAATGCATTCGCAACCATCAGGCATCCTGAACTAACAAAATATGTCTACTGCAATTTTGACGTGAGTTTTTCATGAAAAATACTACCCCCACAACGACACAATTTTAGTACTAATTTTTGCAACTTCAGGGTAAATCTATAATCTAGGATGTAGATTTTGCCTGCTTTCGAGAAACGTCTCCACGTTCTCCGTAGTCTTCATTGTTCAGTGTGCCTCTGTCAACGTTATTCTTAAAGTTTCAAAGGGATCTTTCCCCTTGCTTCACGACTCGCTTGGTGCTCACGCAGTTTTCTCTCTCCACTTTAAAAGAGCTCTCATTTTCTTTTGACTTTGACGAACTTGCCGACATCTACATTCTTCATACTTGAGAGATGAAATGTAAATGAGAAGCTTTTTAATGGGAAGATTGCGAGTAAATAAGATAGATGCATATTTGCTGGCCACCTTAACAATCCTTCGATGCACTTACGCTCAGCTTACCTTAAAGAACTCTTTGTTTTGTTTAACTTTACAAAGTTTACATATCCCTGCTCCAAGTCATCTCACCCCTGCCACTCTCCCACCCTTGTACTTTGAAATGGCACTCTAAATTTCAATGGAAGAGAGTCAAATGACTCGGAATTAAGTTGAGAGCTATTGCAAAGTCCAACTAAACATGAGATGATGCAACACTCATACAGTGACTCCAAATTCAGTTGAGGCGAAAGAGGCTTATAGATTTTTTTATATAAAAGAGTGTCTCATTGAGAGATACCTCGTTTACGACAGTGTGATCCGAACACTGCTGCGATCCGATTGAATGGACGCTTTTATCCAGTGAAATATCGCAGTTTTGTTGAGGAGTGTCTGAGAGTAAACAAGCCGGGAGGCAGCGTGTGCCCAAATGCAAATAACACACTGAAATCTCTCCGGCTCGGGGCATAATGAGCGTGTGTCACAGCTATACCTAATTTTCAACCCTCTTTTGCTTTCTACATGATGTCGCCGATACGTATTTACATGCGATGAGCGATGATAAACTCTCTTTCGATTTACCATCAATATGCTTCCTTATGAATGTAATGCAGTAGATGAACGGAGTGCATTTTTTGTCCTCTCCATAGAGGATCATCGTTATCATCGGGTTAAATGAAGCGAAATATTCTAATATTTGTACACACACACACGAATCACAAAAGAACGAATGAGCTTGTGTGTATGCGGTGTGTACCGCTCAAAGAGTTGCTACTTTACTTCATCATGCTCCAAAAGTTCGATACGAAATGGAATGACAATGCGCATTCTAGCATGCACTTATTACAGAGGAATTACAGAGAAAAACCTATTTGTGCGGTTGGTCCTTATAAACTTCCTATTTTTCAGCTTTCTGCTCTAAACTATCTAAATCACACACGTACAAATTCGAGTACATTTATGAAGCTGTAGTGTCGTCGACTGTACGTTCTCATCAAGAGTAATTCGGATTGTATTCGTGCTTGTTTGTGGAGCGCACAATTCATTTCCCTAAACCAAATTGACAATACTCGCCTTGGGAGAGGAAATGCTGACGAGGACGATGATGATGGTGGGTGAGAGGGAAATCTGGTTGTAGTACACCACATTACAATTTTCAACAGAGAAAAGTCGTTGGATGTGCTCATTCAGACATTCATCCGACATGCAAGCATATTAAAAGCAGAAGCACGCGACAACTCCAGCGCAGCAGTAATACATCTCTGAGCTTCTTTTGTTGTGGTAATAGAAAGTAATAAAATAATGGCATTTCATATTTCATCTATTTTCCACTCTGTCAAGAAGACTCTACACCTCATCACATCACAGCTTCGTAACAGCTCAGCATCTTTTTCGTCTCTCATCACCATTTTAGCATATTGTAAAGCAGAGGTATATTGTGGCATATGAAAAATTGGAGTATTCTTTGGTGCTGCATGTGCAAACAATAATAGCAGACTAAACAGAGTCTGAACGGATATGATAATGATGTGAGCACTCGGGAGAGTCTGAGAATGCATCTTTCCATTTGACTATGTATGCGCTCCGGTATTTTTACGTCTCTGTTGAGACTCAATGTTTAACATCAGCAATGTCACAATTGAGTCGGAAAGGATTGCATTCGACATGCATAATGCACCACCCGTGACAATGACTTTGGCATGAGACGAGCGAAACGTATTCACATTTTTAAGGTGGGTGCTTGAAAGCGACAGGAAAGTAGAGAGGAAGAATGATGAAAAGGGTTTAAAAAGTTCAAGTTTCCGCTGACATTTTTTTGTCCGTGACTGAGTAGATTCCTTTTTTAAAAATGCAGAGTAGATTTTATATATATGCACGCATTTGTTTGTATGAATAGAGAAAAAGTCGATGAAATCATCAAGTCATTCTGAGAAAAAATTCCGGAGAATCGAGCAGACTTTTTGTGTAAGAATGAAATGAATGACAAAAAAGTAGAGGAGTAATGTCACGCCTTATTAGTTCACACGCACATTGTGAATCTTTGTGCGTTTCCGTCATCCTTTCCTTCATCAGTGGTTTCCTTTGAGAACCAAACTACCGAAACTACCACTCGTATTTTGAATGGTTGCTGTCGTCATCTGGTCGTTATCCGTTCCGGGCTGAAGCCTCTATGAGAGACGGCGGTAATAACTGAGAATTAAATATGACTAATGTGAACGATATTTGGTATGCAGATACTCTTACGCGACGCCGGCACCGACTGAGACGAATGTGTGGAAATGTGAAGAATATTTTCAGTTCCTTTCTCTACTCCGCAGTTAATCTTCCATTTCCCACAATCAGGGAAAAAACACTTTTGTGCACTACAAATTTGAGGAGGTTGTTCTAATTTTAGTCATTACGTCTACGTGTACGTGCTTTGCAGCCTGAACTTGAAAACCGATGATGTCACATTAAGCGACAAATTTTTGTGGTCGCTTATCAGAAATTATTACAGTCGTGAAGTGGTGCATTACTGATGTTAAATAAATTCACCGACATTTCCCTCAATTTGTGAGTAATCTGAAAATAAAAATTGTAAAGCTTCTTCTCTTTTGTTCCATTGCAAAGCTAGACTTTGAAATGACCAACATTTAATTCCAAATTTGAAAAGAGCCTATTCCAAGAAATTTTTTGATAAAGTACTGCAAGTTCAATCGTAATGTTAGAACCAGCCCAAAAACCCATAAAAACACATGAGCGATGCACTAGAGCTTGTTGCTGTACCATTGATCACATTAAAGTTTTACTTCTATTCTGCCTTTATAAACCTTAAGGCCTGTGCTGGACTTATGAAGCGGAAATAAAATGTTCTGCTTTTTGTACATAATATTGGTAAATGGAATACAGTCGTAAATGCATATTATACTAGATCATGCATCAGGAATATTAGTGCACGTAATATTTGGTTAGCCATATCAAGTAATTCAATTAATGATTGATACGTAGGTACGTTTTTCCCACAAACCTTATTTTGTCCAAGCCACACTGGTAGCCAGAAGCAATAAAGTGTGTATGACACAAGTATGTGACTTGATGTCATATAAACACTTATTAACGGTCATTTCTTAAAATTTTATTTTGCCAGCTAAGAGGAAAAAATATATGCCTCTTGGTTTGAGCTATCGTGTCTCAGTTCTCAATTAAAATCACCATTCAACAACTTGGCTTGGGCGAGGAGCCATGAAAAATCAAGCAAATGCTTGGAGTTATTATGCAGTAAACTCATCCTCAATAGTAGACCTTGGCTGTCGATAAATCCATATTTTATGAATGCTCCGCTTTCTACACGCATAACGGTTCATCTTCATGCTCTGTCAATCAAACGTCAACATGAAGTCAAGTCGGAAAACGCTGGTTTCACAAACTTCTGATTTTTCGTGCATTGTGCGCTGGAAAAGGATAAACAAATCAAAAGTAAATGCTCTCTCAACCTTTCACTGATTAAGTACGGACAATATACACATACGAAAGTCGTAAATATCCGGGACGCATGATGTGGGACAATAAAATTAATAATGTCACTCGAGGCTATACCACAAAACCATCAAAGAGGATATAACAAAAAAGGTACGCCTAAAAACCACGGAACGACAGAACTTGCTCTCCAAACCCCCGAGAGTACACAAGGGGAAAGTAAAATTAAATGCTGTTTACGCACATTGCGTCACCCCTTGAGGAAATGTCATGTTTTATGAGCCTCTCTGTTTTTTTGGCCGCCTTCATTTCCACGGCTTTCACAATCATTAACATTCAAAAAATAATTACGAAATAAAAACTCACCGTATCTCTCTCCCTCACTTTCTATTGCTGTACCACACACCGGTGACACAACTCTCTAAGCTTGGAAGTATAGTACAGTTTTCATTTGCCAAGTCGGACTGGATGAACGGTAAATCCCGAGTGACAGAGTCTATACTAATAATAGGCTCGCGAGTTGAGAGTAAACAAGGATGTACTCAAGTGCAAACACTGACAAGCTGTACTTGCATAATTGAAAGGGGATGTTCAACATAGGAAAAGGCATTTGAAATATGACAGGAGTGCCACCACTTTAATGAGAACGTGCTTCAATATAATAAGGTCTGAAAGTCATGTGAAATGGCTGGAATTGAATTTTCATGTGCGCCACACATGTACATGCGGAAAAAATCGAGTTGCTGTAGTGCTCTCTCTCAAGTAAAAAGCACACGAGCCCTTATCCCTGAGTAATGAACTCTTACTCAATATATGAATAGAAAAGTGATGGGGCGAAGAGGAGAAAATCTCTTTACACGAAGGCTTAGAAGGGCTTACTCGCACATGAACCAAGATGCCATACTTGACCCAACCTTAATTCCAGAAACTGACGAGCTTCCACTGAAGCATTGCAGTACCATCAACCAGTAATTCAGACAAACCTTTTGCCCTCGTTGTAAGTAAATCAGTCCAGATTCTGAGGTTAATACGAAGCACCATGTGTGTTGTACAGTAGTGTACAATGCTTCCAAAAAATCACTCTCCCTCTTTCCTACTCTATTTTCTGGTAGTTGATGATTTTAATTTATACATCAGCAGCATCTCAAGTGTCTCAAGCTGAAAAGCGGAAAGCCCGTGTGTCGGTAGCTGCATAATGCTCATGTATGAGCAGCTGAGTTGTATGTTTTAAGTGTGAAAGTTTGGAGCATATATATGGAAGTGTGTGCAGTTAGAATGAGTTTGTGTACTACTCTTACACACAGTTGAATAGAGATGCGAGTGTGGGAGGGAGAGTGAAAGATGCTTCGTTTTCTGTTCCATTAAGTCTATCCTTTCGTTCAGATGAATAAGCAATATTACATGAGACGACGTGTGGAGAGGGTGACAAGCGATGATTTTCCTCCGTTTTATGCTTGGCGTGAAGCACTTATGCCCTTGTGCGCTTTCATTTTGTTGAAAGAGGGAGAATTGTTATGATGAAATGAGGAGAGAGAAATGGAGTGGATCTTGGGATGCAAAGTATTCTCCACCACGATACCTTAAAACCGAAATAATTTATTAGGCAAAACTTTCGTTGCATTTGAAGAAAGTCCACTCACAATGTACTGAAAGCGTAATATTCCTCACTTTGCAATACCTAGGTATAAAACAATTGATGCACAAAGTATTATTGCACGGCAAACTTTTGGCTCTCGTTCTCAGAATATGAGTTTCGATGCGTGCGCAACTAGAGAAAAATTGTCTTTCCAACTTTTGTGAAGTTTGGAGTAAAAGTTGGTGAAGCTTAAATGGAACATTTACAAGCTTGCTGCAATGCCAGGAAATGCAATGCGTGGTCGCTCACGCATCAATTTCATTAAAATAATATGAGCTCCAGCACTGACTAGAGCCGTAATTATTTCATCAAACGTGTATAAGGCTCGGTGAGTGAGTGTAAATCATTGTAGAAAACCTGTCACCGTCACCCCTCTTCGAATTTCACTAGCTTGCTGTTTCAATGGGTTTAGGGATGCATGAAAAATAGCTCTGCTTTGAAGAGAAGTAAAAGCATATTTTAAAAGATGGATATGTAATATTGGTTTCATATTTTCGGTTGCATCACATATTACATGAACGTATGTATGTGTCGTAATGATTTGGTAATAACTGATGTCGCTCGTTTTTGCTGGTTTACTGTCGGCTTGTATACACGCTAATAGTGTACAGCAACATACGCAAATATGTTCTGAAGGTTGTCTCAGGTTACACTACATGTCACCCTCCCATAGAATGAGCTCACAACGGCAAGGATAACGTTATCATTTGTAGTGCTCTGGGCTGAAACTAAAATAAGAATAGATTAAACTCATAATCTGAAAGCATATGATAAACCGCGTCATATTAGGCTAAACTCATAAAACACGTAGCACCAAAGTGTACTTCTTGGAGCACACGCGACAACCTCACGTTCTGAGAACAAATCATCATCTTTCCACTCAGCAAGTCAGTCAACTATAATTGTCATTTTATATCAAATCTGCATCATCAACCTCATGATAGTCATCATCATCTCATCGGCATCTCGGTCGTTATTTTCATCATTATTTGAGCAAATCATTCAACCATGAGGTTAATCTCTGGGAGCATAGAAAAATGACAGAGAGAAAGCGTGTGTGTGTGTGTGCACAACGAAAAGAGACTTTCACAAGACGAGATTTTCCATTTCTCATAAATACTGACTTTATTTTATGCATTCGTATAATTCAGTTTGAATTGGATAAAGGAAGTTTTGTGGGGTGCACGCTCACTCCATGACTTTATGTATATTATCACATGCATATGCATGAATTGTCTCATCATTCTCGCTAAAAAATGAGAAGAAAATTCCGTCAAAAAGTAGACTTCAAAAGTGTGGAGGAAAATGCAGACACAGATTGTTTCCGAGAATAGATACGTTCATAAATATTCCAAGAAGGGAAAAGTGTTTTAGGGCATCTCAGATTAAATTTTTGTAAAAGTAAGCTCAGGAAAGAAAATATGAGGGAGCTTACAGTAATGATGGATTAATACAGAGTAAAATGCCTTTCTGTGTAAATGCTTAAGGCATCCCATTTTGGTTGATCAGAGCAAAAATAAAACACATCTCTCTTGCCATGATACTTTTGGAGAGACCTGATCTAGAGAAACGGATCCAGCTATTCTTTTTTTCAGTTGGCAAATCAAGAGAGAAAAAATGTTGGTTCAATGAATTTCAAGTTGATTATGCTGGTAATGGGATGTGAAGGAGTTGAACAACTTGACAGCACATATACATCATCTACATTACATAAACACGATAATGTTCTATTCTCCTCTTATGTAAACGTTGTAGATCGACGTTTGATCAATTTCAGGCCATATGTCGAAGCTCCACTTTGATATATCCATTGTCTCTTTGGCCGATGCTCAGGACGCAGAGTTCAGATTGATAACCCAAAAAGCAGCACACATCACCGATTCCGAAGCTTACAGAAGACTCAGCAAAAAAAGGAGGCTGACATTATTGTCTCGTTGATCTCTACTACGGTGCAGTGCTGGAAACCGTTGTTTCAGAACCCTTTCCCTGCTGCTGAGTTTATAGCATGGAATAAGCTGCAGAAAACAAGGCAAATGAGACTAAAGCCTATCCCAGATTAAATCTTTGTATAATACATTCCCTCAGTAGATACGGAATCCAGAGCTTTCCTCTAGCAGTTTTATCGCGTATAAAAATTGCACGAGCTCGTCACATCAATGTTGGACTAAGTAAATGAAAAGTTTAAGCTCTAGTTTGACTCGAGGAGGGCGAGAGGCTTCTTGGTCTTCTGCTCCCTATAAGAAGTATCTTAAACTGATCATACATCTTCTTTCCAGCGTTTGTGACATGTATATTATGCGCTAAAGGCATACTTTTCTATTCGGTGTCTTCGCTCCTGCTAAAAAATCCAAACCAGGTCATCGACTAAAAGGATTGGTCGCTTGTCATTTTTCCCAAGCTGGAAAAAAGTTGAGGTAGCGATACATACTTACATAGAGCCCTTTCTATTCAGAACTAGACTCGTAGTGCAATATGTATGCTGCCCGCATATTATTTGAACAATGCTGCGATATCTTTTAGAAACACCGACCAAACTTTTTTTTATATTCTTTAACCTTGCGCTCCCCAATGGAGGCCAGCTGTCTACTTGTCTATTTGTACGGAATTATAAAAAGTATGCTAATATGTATATGCTTGTATTTTGTTGAAAAAAACTTTTTTCTCTTCTCTCAAAACTAAAAAGGTGGGACTTGTTAAAACCCTTGGTTTAAACAAAAAATGCGCATAATATATGTATTCATTGAGTATTTTTCCACACGTATTAAACAATCGGTAGGATCTTTGACATTGTTTGTTTAGCTCAAATGTTTAAAACACCAGGATATGTTCTCATATTTTTAAATTTTGGATTACAATTTACAATCGCCCACACGTGCTAGATTAAATTGCGTAGTTCCATAACCCACGTCCGGACTCACTGGTATCGACAGTGAGGGTGTGTTGTAAGGAAACAGGGCGCACGCAAGTTATTTTTTACCCGTCTCTTGGGGGATCAAGTTGAATGATGATAATCATGATGATGATGAAGAGCAGTATACACACACTTCCATGATGATCATCATGATCCACTCTTCTCTAAGC
>JAHZMW010002939.1:0-14422 GCA_027743745.1 Alloscopus bannaensis
CCTTCCAAACCTAACAGAAGCTTTTATTGTACTAATAATATTTGTAAGCTTATATAAATGTGGTTTCGTCCGTATACGGTATTACATAAATTAGTTCATACAAACTACGGCATTTTTACTAAATTTACTGTGCTTCAACATGAGAGTGAAGAATATTTTTTACACAGAGTTTCAAATATACTATATAGCTAATACAGTTACTGACTATTTACCTAACTACTGTACAACATACAACGTAATTTTGCAGTTTCGCTCTTCAAAGCACAAACTTCAAATCGCAACTTCAAATTCTCTTGCTCCAAGAATGCTGCTCGAATCGCGATTTCGTCTTCTTTGGCTCGTCGTGCGTCGCGAGACCTCTTGGCTGCCTCGTTGTTTTTCCGACGCCGTTCCCAGTACGCTTCGTCCTTCATCTGTTTTACACAATCATAAAAAAATTATTACAAATGTGTCTTTGAGAATTGGAAGAAAAATCTGTGGAGGTATATCGTGTTATGGAATAATTACCAGAAGAAATTGGTGGTCAGTTACCTGCTGCTCTGACTTGCCGTGACGAGCTTTACCACTTGTTTGTGAGTTCCCATCATCGGAAGCAAATCCACTGTCACTAGCTCTCAAAGCTGAGCTTCCACCGTCGGAGAGGTGGTCGTCCACAGAGTCTGGCATGGGGTAGGGGGAATTATTCCGATGTCCGGTTCGTCTAGATTTGCCGAACTGAAGAGCTGGAGAGCATCTGCTTACGGAATTCGGCGTAAGCTTGATGTGACTGCTGGTGAATTACGGCTTCTGTGTTTCCTGGAGATGCTCCCATCGGTAAGCCATACAAGCCTACTGTGGGGAATGACAATGGATCCTTTGGATATGCCTGGAGAAGATAAAAGTTTAGATTAGATTGATTACATCATGTGTATCATGTTGCCCCATGCACAAGATTAACCACCCTCTCACCCTGTGCAGTGGGGTGGGGGTGAAAGTCAGGGGTGAAAATTCTAAGACGGTGGAATTTACCTTAAATGGACGAGTCGCTCTGCCTTTGGAACCGGTGGTCGATCCATTACTCGTTATCGGGAGTGAAAGACTGGAAGGAAATGGCAGTGCCGGACTAGCAGCCCCTGTTGCAATGTGATGAGGGAATAAAGGTGGACTAGTCTCGAAAGGCATTGGAAGCCCTCCATTTGCTGGAGCAGCCTGGTTCAAAATCGGACTCAAACTTGGGCTATACACACTACTTCCCCAAGGGTTCAAGCCCAAGCCGCCAGCTCCATTGCCAATATTTGCAGCTCCGTTGAGCACTCCATTTGCTCCACCACCTGTCAATGACCCGATTCCTATTGGGATGGTGGCAGGACGTGGAGAGGTTGACTGACCAAAAGCTGAGTGCTCCAAAGCAGGAGAGCTGGAATTACTGTGACTGTCAGACTTATTCCAAACTGTGGAAGCTGGTGACTCCTTTGACAGATTTAAGACGGAGTCCCCCATTTCCTCCGGAAGTGTCGGAGATTTCATGCTCAAAATGTTCCGAAGCCGACTACAAGGCGATTCAGCAGTCTCCCTGTAACTGTCGCCGACATCTGAGGCTATTGAGGCTGACCGTTGGCGACCTCCTTTAATGAGAAGGGGTTCTGGTTTGAATTTCTTTTTTGTTGAAAAGTCAAGTGGCGACTCGGTCCGCGAACCGGTGTCGTGGTTATCCTCGTCAACGTCGTTGGAGATACAGGCTGCTCAAAGAAATACCCGGATCGTTTTATATAACAGGTAACATCCTACGCAAATCTCGACGAGTGTTTCAAGAAAAACATTGAATATTATAATGTGTCACAAACCCGACATCATCTAGTCAGTCACTGAAATTTCTTGTATACTTTTGGACTTTGTTCCGCGAACCGTTTGGTGATTTTGGGTGATGAGAGATCTTGATACAAGGCGTCTGAAAATTTTAACATAATTTATAGATATGTACGTAATTGGCTGTCATGCGTTTTCTTGATACTCGGATGGCATTGCTATTACGTATTTACACGACGAACTGTTTTGGGGCTACTTGAGACTATAAAGAAAGTCATGTAAATGACGACTAAATTCACATTTTTTGTACTCTTGAAGTGATCAAGTTAATTTGGCAGGCAAGCTAGCCATTTTATTCTACATTCTGTTTCAGTTAAAACAGAAAATTATACAAGTTGATCAGTATTGAGCAAAGAAGAGCATTAAATTTCCCAATACTGATCTAATGTGACTCTGATATGAAAAGAAATGAATTCTGTGTTTTAGCACATGAAAACCAAAGTTTTTATGAAATATTATATAATTTAGTGTTCGCACCGTGGATAAAGCGAGTGGTTGTTTCAACAGTTTTCAGAATTTTTGAACAACAAGGAATTCTTACCAGATTGACAGTCAATGCTGTAATGGCTAAAAAAATGAAAATGCAGCTAGTCTTTCAAAGTTTCAACCCTCACTCACAAATAACATACTATCCTCTTGCGTCATGTGCACACAATATGAGACAATTCACAAACTAGAACCTCATTCCATGACGGCACAGCCACAAATCCCTTCTCCCAACCAAAAGCATTGAGCCTGGAACTGGGAGAAGCTTTGATACAAAATGCAGCGTGGCTCAGCCAAGCAGCTTTACTCTCAAGTCACTGCGTCGGAATGAGAGCCCACCTTCAGCTTTTGTACTTGTTCTGGCAAAGAACACCCAAACAGTCCACTGCCAACCAACCAAATCTCAGCCTTCTAACTCTCGTACTAGCGGTTTTAAGGGGTAGGACTCCCTTGGAGGTACTGGCGTAAGTCTCGGAACACAATAATCAATGTCCTATGCCCAACATGTTACGTGATACAACCATTCTTAATCTTCATAATATCGCATCGTATTTTTACTAAAAATCAGACTGTTCGGATAGACGCACTCAGTGAAATCAATCTTGAAAAGAATTTTATAATTCATGAAGGACCTTCGGAAATCCTCACTTCCAAATGCGTGTGTTGGTACAACCACCTTTTTAATGGCGCAAGACAGTCGGTAGCGTACTCCACAAAATCTTGCGACTCATGAATTATTCGGGTTGACCAACTGCATCTTGTGATTCAGGAGATATAATGCTGTCGCATTTTGAAAGAAATGTATATGAAGGCTGATTTGCATACGTTGTCCACAATAATGTTACATATATGTCTCCCCCAGAATTTACATTGGAGATGTACTACACACGTAATGTGACACTCGAAGGGATATTAAAAAGGCATAAATCACAGGAATATTTTGAGCATTCATTTCTTTCAGTTTTTTGGTGTATCACTGTAAACATTACCTTCGCATGCGTAGTACTAAGATTCAATGTTACAAAGCCTTATTATGTATGCTGAATGCAAAATATATTCCACTCCAGTCTGCCACCAAAAGGTCATTCCACCCTCGGTTAGCTCAGCGTGAAGTAATACTACCGTCTTTGAATAATGTGAGCATTCATTTTTTATTTCTAGCCTGAAATGGGCTCCCTCGAAAACGTACGCTTTTATCAAAGGATACTACAAGAAAATGACATGTAAACCTGTCATCCGAGAAGAACGTTTGTATTTGAGAGGCTATTTTAAACGAAGAAGGTCGTGTCAATTTAAATTCCACGTAATGCATGGTAAGAAATTTGAAAAGTACCAAAATTCTCGAGAATTGACCCAAAAGCTGACATCAACCATATTAGTATACTATTAGTTCTTATGAGAGTTGAAAGGTATTCAAGAATAGCTTCAAAAATGACAATGAGGACTTTATTGACATTTAAGACTAAAACTCCTTTTTTATGTGTATAAGGAAGGGCAGTTTGTCGAACCACTGTGTATCAACAATAAATCTTGTGATTCTTAATTCTTGTAACTAAAAAGGCTTGGCTCCTTTGGAGCTAGACACTTGTTCCACTTGAGTAACTTAAGCCTTTTCCATCGTCTTAGGGGTTTCCAACCCATTTTTCCATGAAAAATCAAGTAATTCAGCACCTGGGTGTCTAAAAAAACTACATGCTGTGGTGCTCCTATTCTTTTGTATTATTCATAAACAAATACCTTTTTACTCGCATAATGTGACACTGTTTTTTGTAAGAGTAACAAACTGTATGAGTGCTAATATACTCAATCAAAAGCATCACAGTGCTCAAAATGGATTAAAACTTTTAACCTAGATTTTCTCTGCTAACCGAGCGCGGCGGGAGGTGGGTAGTCTGACAAAAATGTAATATTTGAAATGCAAACATTCTGAGGTACTTTGAAACCATGAAAATCTCGTTCTGCTCTCGATATGTAGGTTATGCATGGAACCGATCATGTAAAGCACAACATAGTATTTTAATTAACACTTCTTGACCTTTCAGCCCCAGGATTAGGGTGTTGAGGTGCGGTAAGTTTTTTCCAGTTTGCAAAATCCTTGCGACAAAGCTTTTGACAAGACCGGCATTGACAAGCTTCACCCATGAAGTTATAACGAGTAAGAACACCAGTATGAGCATTGGATTTTAATGCAACACCATTGACAGGATGTTAGTTGGAAAATGCATTTTAGAAAAGAAGGGATATGTATTTTAACGATTTTAAAAAATGTTGTAAAACATTTGTTGAACCTAATTTAATAGGAGATACGCCATATTCTCTGATACGTGTGAGATTACATGTCTCTATGAAAGATGCAAGAGTTTGCAAAGAAGCCAAACAGAATTGCATAGACCATTGTGCGCATAATAATGAAGGATGTTTCGATACTGCATGGCGATACAGAAGTATTTTGACAAAAGCTAGTGATACATGACTGTAGTACATTTTTCTCACCCAAATACCTATGTCAGCGTACATTACCAACCAACGTACTTTTCTACGTTGTGAATGGCAGTACGTATTATATCTATTTCGATCAGACTGTCAACGCTGTTGCGTCTGAATCTTGAATTGAGAATTCCTAACTTTGATTTTCAAAATAACATGTCACATTGCTTACCGATCACAAAAAAGCAGTATATATATATATAATCGTATTGATAAAATATGCTCTCAATAGATTACCTAATTATTCCTTGCTGTCATGCAATAGAATTTTACCCGCTTACATCACCTAACTCTGCCTAACACACATTTCACCCCTTCAACAACATCCGCAATATGCAAACCCAATTTTCAGTTCAATGAAAAAAACAAACTTGAAGTAACATCACGCAATACCGAGTATGATAAATATTTCAAACAAAAATTTATAGCAGATGACAACAAAATCTCATGTTTCATAAACTCACCGCTAATGATCTCGAAGTGGTAAAATCCTGTCAGTAAATGGTCTTGACACCAGTCAAACGTTGATAAATGGTTTTCTTGGAAAGACAAAGGAGGACGAGAATCAAAGAATGTGTAAAGGCACTGGAAAGCAGAAAGTCTCCCTTTTGAGACAATGTTCACCCTTTCGTCGTCAGTTGCTATAATATACTTTTTCGACTTTCGAAATTCAACTGAAGTGACAGAAAGACAAAATCCAAGCCACAAGTCAAAGTCAAGAGTCGCACCAAGTAAAAAAAAAACTTTTTTACTGTCAGAAATATAACAAGCTCTGAACTCTTGGAAGAACATTAAGTAAAATGACCTAACTGCCTGATAACCAAATTAAGGACTGAACGTGTAGAGTTTCCTCTTCCTATGCTTAGTCTCTCACTGACTGACAGCACCGAGGAAATCTCCAGCTCCGATGGGAATACTACTAGAGATAGAAAATGACTACGTGTGGCTTGCATACGCATTCAAGTTACACTTACGCATGTAACACAAAGCAATATGACTGCTTCATGAATACGTGTGAGACGTAATGACCAGTCCAACCGTTTCACAGAAAGTATGGTGCAGGCTACAGTTGATTTGCATAGGACTGAGAAAAGTACCCAAGCCGACGTTATGTACGACATCACAATGGGTCTTATCGTTTCTTTGACTAAAAATAGAGGACAATTCATATTCATGTAATACGAGAGGGACATAAATGACAAAAAAAAGTTTAGGGCTGTGTAGCCATATTCTGCTCCTGGTTTTTGGGGTTGAGATGAGCAGAAACAAGTGTAGAGGCCTAGGTTGTGATGTTTTGAAGATCACTTTGCTGGAATTGAATAATATGGCTGATCACCGCATGTACTATTATTTCCAGCATCCATCATCCTTCCTTGTCCAAGTACCACATTGTGCGTGGCATACGCCCTTTCTACAAAGAGATCCAGATGACATTTTATGCTATGGGTCCTTTCCCCTTCTGTCTAATGGATTGTGACGCCCTCGAATCAGTCGGGGAGTCTAGTGTGATAAAGCTGTTTTTTATTAGACTTGTCAGAGTCGTACAATCGTTATACAAAGCGGTATGCACAAGTGTGCTTTGTCAACAGGAGTGGACAAAAGTTACAGGTAGACTAGGTCAGATTTCTTGTTAATAATAAAAAATCATGGTGCAGTCTGGAATAAAGAAAAAAGACGGAATTTACTCGTTTAATTTTATACAATCAAGCGTCCCTTCTTGGTAATGCAGACGGAGTAACAATGCATAATTCGTATCCTCTCGTGGATGTCGTCAAACAAATCTAATAAAAATACGCCTCATTCGTGATACATAAAGAACATCCCTTTCCTTATCTATTTTGAGGTTGAATGAATGATTGAAAATGATTTTTAGAGATTCTACGTTTTATTTTATCCATAAATTGAATAGGATATATTTCCGGTCTCGGAATTAAGTAACTTTACTTTTAATGTGTGCGATTGCATTTGGTCTTGGGGGGTATTCCAAACGGCTTTGTCAACAACGGTATGCAATACCTAAAGAAAGATTACAATTGAAACCTTTCTTTAATTGAAAAATCAAAATTAATTTCGTAGCTGACCATGTCAATCTAATAATATAAATATCGTAAATCCTTTTAAGGATATCCGTGCTATTTAACCATGTAATAAGCGTGTACACACGAATGGTCAACCTAACTCTAAAAATTGTGTGGGTAAGTGTACAATTTTATGTAAGTATCGTCTAAACCAAAAACAACCTTATCCTCTGATTCTCCGCAGTTCTCTCTGCTCTACACAATCAACACTTTTATTAGCATTACTTCTGCTGAATTTATACCAACTTACAATTAGTGTTTCCTTAACCGTTAAATATTCTCAAGTCCGGTTTGATTATTTATTCAGAAAATAGTATATACATAACGAGGGGCAAATATGTTGCAGGAGTTTAACTTTTATGGATCGCAACATTGTATCCTGTGTAACTCACATAATTACAAATTCACATCCTGCGGGTTCATTCGACTCTTAAATGTAAAGCAGCCAATGTGAGTGACTTTCAGAATTTCGTCACTGAATAAATGTATTTTAAGCTTTCACATTATGTACACATTTTCAAATCCCTGTCTCCACTCTCGAAGCGTTTCACGTCTATGAATTTTGTATTGAAATATTGCATCATAACTTCAGAATTTAATAGTTCTAGCGTTCATCGGTTCATGGTCACACTCACGTACGCATAAAGAGGTCCTGTATTTGATTAAAATCATTTTTGAGTAAACCCAGTCATGTGATTTTATGCTTTTGCGTATGTAGTCTTATACGACTTCTTACATAATGGAGAAAGCAGTCAGTGAAAGTTATGATGCATTACAGTAGGTAATTAATTACTTGTTCAGTCAGTCTCCCTCCTTTTAAAGTGTTTGAGTCGCACGTTCTATCACTTCGAGCGCTCCAAAGCTAGTTTTAGTACTTTAGAGCTGACTTCCGACGAAATAGCAAACAGTTCTTACTTCAAGCTCTAGCAAAATTCCACATCAAACATAAGCCTCTCTCAGAAAATCCCTTTTGAATGAAGCGTGTGTCAGTGTCATCGGCAAATGGTGACACGATGATCCACAGCGCATACAATGGGATGTATCAAATTTTGACATTTCTATAGCCTCCTCCAAACGTTACCGGCCGTGAAAGTGTGAAGCGAGACAGATTGCTCACTTGTAGAAAATTAGGAGATTTCATTGTTACTCTCCTTCCCATTCAAAGAAATGCAAATAAACGGCCGCTCTCAAAATGGTGGAGAAATACCCAGAAAATACAAATTCACATCTCTTTCATAACTCTTCACACAAAATCAACCCTTGTGGACGCAGCAGACGGAAACTCATCTTTTGCATGTCCATCTGTGTTTTGTTAGTCAGAAAATCTTTACAAAAATCATCCCTCCAAAAAAAGCTGTGGTTGCACTCTCATAATCATGCACAACTGCGTGTGCAGCGAGTACAATTGAATCCTAAGTTTAGGTAAGAAAGACAAACGTACTATTTTTGTCCCTGAAATGTTCCAATGATTTGATCAACTCATTCATCTTTCCAAAAGGAAAAGGGTTGAGGGTGAACGTATTCTTGCGCACGACATCGTTCATTCAGCAGCGAAAGGACGAGTGTGCTTAGTCAAACACAATATCGCTTTAGCCTTCGTGTGTGTCATTTTATTATGAGAGCGAAATCATTATGATGCCGCATTGCTCATTCATTACTTCTTTCTAAGAGTTCTTTTCCTGTTAGCTTTTAGTATGCTTGTTTGGGGGTTCGTTGTTCGATTAATACTCTGAATCTCTTCTATATTTATACCTTATGTGTTGCTCGTATTTGCAGACGTCATTGTTTTGAGACGTAAAGAATGGTAAATTCCCGAAAGTATGGGCAGATGCAGATTCATGCGGAAATAAAGAAAAAAGGTTTTGACATCTCATTTCCCTCATTTAGTCATCTTTCAGAGGCTTTCTCTCTCTCATCAAGGAGCCTTGTTTTGTACAAAACAGTGATGCTACCAGTATGTCTGCACACGGCTGCAAGCTGTTGTCCAGTAGTTGTCACCCAAAAAGCGGCACATTTACAACCGCAACATCAGTCAAGTTGTGGGCAATGGGCATTACGTTGCGGTACACTACAAGTCTACAACACTGTTCCATGAAACACCCCGTTTGTACAGAAAAGGGGTTCTTTTTCTGCATAATTACGTCTGGATGTAATGCACAGAAAACGAGAATCATCAGAATGACTCTTCTACAACCCAGTCTGGAGGGATGAAGTTTTTGTTTAGAAAATATCCGGAATTCCAGAAAATTAGAGTTGCAATGCAAGCCAAAGAAACGTTCTAAACAAATAAATGCATGTGTAAATATGTACATGTACTTGATGAATTCTATCTTCAAGATGCAACCAAAATAAAAACTTTTCAGTCTTTCACCGGTCTTGATTAATTTGTTGATGACTTGATCACCAAATCTAGTAGGTTAGGTAAGAAATTGATCAATAAGCAGTATTTAGCATTAATTTGGTATCGTTGATTCCTCTTCTGTAAATTTTCGACACGATACATAATGAGTGAATATATCTCTGCACCAATTTATAATATCAAAGACGCATGAGAGCTGACTTAACAATTTTGAGCACGTAAAAGATTTTTAGAGCACATACTGCACGTAATATCAAGTAAGGTACATGCATGATACCCTTAAAAATGGGAGGTATACGGAAAAATTCAAGTGACACGAACAATGCCCCGTATTTTTGCTTCGCTGCGGGTGGAACGTGGATGAACCCTTTCCTAGTATTATTTTCTAAATTTAGCCCAGGTCTTTGCCACTACTTATAGTATTCATGACATGAACCCTTTGAGTCCATCTGCGTTCTTACGCATCCCATTGCATTATGCCCATTCATCATATCATTTCCTCAGTTCATGCTCATTTTTTTTTGAAAAAAAAACACAATGTGCACATTTCGAACTGACTTTATTTACTGCAGAAGTGAATGCCGTGTCTTCTTGGAGCTGTCCATTATACAATAACTACACAAGTTTGAAAAGAAGGAAGTTATGCATTCTATGCTAATGTTAAGTAAGAGACGTATGCGGCTCAAGCACCTAATAGTCTTGAACTGAAAGGACCTGAAAAACGCTCCAGATGCAACCACAATAAAAATACAAAGATTTTCCGTGTATTTATGAAATTTTATGAGTGGGGCTTGACTACTCTAATGCACGTCACTGCCGACGTTGGTTGCACCTCAGCTTCAATTTTGAATGACTAGTTTGTGATAATCGATTTTGTGTGATGCTTGGGAAAATGCACCATGTGGTCCAGTACAAGTGGCAGTCCACACCTCAGGACCTCACCTTATACTCACTTTTCAGGTTTAAAAATAGGATTGAAAGCAGCTAGAATTCCTCAAAGACCATTTGTTCGTCCGAAAGGGTTACTTCATCATAATACGTAACAAAAGATGACATTGTGGTAACTCCTGATGAGTGGTCATCATTCATGTATTCGGTACTGTTACGTTATGCTTTTATGACCAGAAGTTATTCAACATCGGCAGCTGTTGACCCTGTTCTTGTTTGTTACGCGATATCTACAGGAAAACCAAAAATAAAATTATCAAGTGAAATAAGAAACATGTTAAACTCAGGGCATCTTGGGAATAATGTGACTTATTTCTCTGTGTGTGACCTCGGAGAAATACTCTTTACTGCTTGAATCGCTTGAATGTAACCAAGGGTGCCTCAATTGTGGTTGTTCAAAATTGCCGTAGTAATCATGACGCATTTCACACGTTGTTATATAAAAAGACAATCTAGTGGCAAAGTCTTTTTATATAACAACGTGTGAAATGCGTCATAATTACTACGGCAATTTTGAACAACCACAATTAAGGCACCCTTGGATGTAACGTAACTCTTGTTTGCTCGAATGGTTATACGTATTGTATACCTGCAAAAACTGCTAAGAAAGCAAGTAGCAATACACCCCACTTACACTTGAAAAATCATCACTTGATGCTATGTATCATTTATGTGTGAACATGATATTCACACGAATCGGTTCAAATCGGTTGTATAATACTTATAAAGTGTAATTGCTTTCGCTACATGTCTATTGATGTATTCTGTGCAAATCAGAAGTTTTCGTGTGCATTTCGAAGTTTGTAATGTAGAACATGTAATGCATGTGGTATGCACAATGCAGACACGGTAATTTGACTCAAAAGAAAACCACTGATGTGATATCAAAATCAAGTATATTTAGGTATTAATGATCTGATGATATCACCGTACCTACCCGATAGGATGCTGCAACTGCAATGCTGGTGGCAAATAATTTGAAGGGAATGTGAATGTGAGTTTAAACGAATTTACAAACAAAAAAACTACAGCTAGCTGTCAACTGTCAGAAGAGAAATGAAAATCCTCAGTTTTTGCTTTCATTTGTCATACGAAAAATCAACCTCCTCACATTAAAATTAAATGACATACATAATATGACATTGTTCATCTCACAAATCCCACTGAATAACTGACTTGCAAACACTGTGGCGCTTCATAGTACTGCTCATCACAAAGTGACCACTGAAGTTGTCATTTATTCACAGTATATGACGGTGGTAAACGCTTTCTACATAATTAACAAACATTGAAACATGATCCCTACAACAATGGTATAGGTTAGTTGGTATATAATGCCAGTCGGGTATTATGCCACAACGTGGTGGTTGTGACCAACCACTTATAATAAGGTTTAATAAAAACATGTACTGCAAGGACTGCAATCGTTCGAAATGTTATTGCAGAAGAGTCAATCAATGTCAATGTACGGTTCGCTAACTTGCATTATTTCGGCTGCGGCTTTATAACGTGAGGTAGATCGTATTTCCCACGGATACATTTCAGTTTCACTCCAGGAACATCTTGAAGACGACCGCAACGGACCAGCACAACGTTATGCTCCTGTGCAGGAATAATAATAATAATACTGGTTACGAAAATAAATACTTACAACTTATTTGCTGAACAAATAAATGCCAATATAAGCAGACGTACGATCGTATAAGGTTGTTACTTCTCTAAATGGTAACTTTAACAGTGGATGGCCCATGGCAGAGTTCCTTTCACGCGATTTGCTTCAAAAATGAAAAAAAAATATCATTTTACGTCCCAGCCGAAAGTGAAATGTAAGCATTCAACTTTAAACAGCTCTATAATCGTTCTCCTTACTTTATATTCATCTGAAGAAAAGAGCTGACTAAGGAATTCACCAGAAATGACGATCGCACGCCGATGCTGCTTCCTTCCCCTGTGATTGACAATACCGAGTTTGCTTCGGAATTTCTGGAAAAATATCTGTATCCTAATCAGCAAAAAAGTTGAAAGTTGAGCAAGTTAATACAAATTTATTCAAATTGATACTGGTAATTCATGCATGTATTTCAATATCAAACATGCACTAACCTCCTTTGTATGGCGAGTAGAAAGCGGGATCCTGATCAATCTAATTGTAAGTATAAAATAAAAATACTGAAACGGTTAGAGGTTCCAGACAAGCAACATAATGTCCGGTAAGTAAGTATTAAATGAATTCAATAGCTAAATAGCTCAAGACTTATGTACCACTGAGATTTGTGACTGTAAGAACGTTCTTTCCTTGTCCTGCGGCAATTCCTGATCCTTGCCATTTCTGATGGTTGTGGAACACCCAGAAACAAGCCTTCTCCAGCTCGGGCTCCCGGAACTACCACACAGTTCCTTTAGCTGGCTGCTCCCCTTCCGAAAAAAGCTTTGGAGTCTTAAAATTTTCATTGTCTTATCCTCAACAGTCAATCCGAGCGAGCTGTCACCGATCTCTCCGAAGTTGACCAACAACCTACAGCCTTTGATACAAATTACGCGACCACACACATCACTAATTTACTGCGCAAAAGATAATCAAAAGTTATTCTTATTTTTAACAACTACACTAACTTTTCAAACATCGCGAGTCAACTAATTTTCAGCTTGTGCATTTCCACAATGTGCTTTGCTTGTGTGCAAAGTTTGCACAAAATGTGGATTCCGGTGAAAAGATACCAAAACATTGCATTTCAAAATTCGCTGTCCCTGGATGGGGCAACGAGCTACACTTTAGCTCCATAATTCGTCATAATATGGGTATCATCATAACAGTAGATACTAGACTACTGAGGGGACCTTTTAGACCACCCAAGAAGCATCCCTTCGTAAGAATACACGCGAGTATGTGAAAAGGTATGTAGTATGTGTTTACGATTGTAAATCGTTGATGGTAAACATTGACTATTTGTACCATTTGTACGGAGCTGCTGACAAGGAATAGTTTGTGTAAATTCAATAATTTATTTATTTAAAAACTAAAATTTTATACCATAAGTATTTTAATTGAGTACGTAGCAGTAAAAAGTGTTAAACCTCCTGTTGTTAATTTTGTTAAACTTGATTTATTCCGAAGGTGGCAAGGATATATGAACTTGTAAGGGTGATTAGTGACTGACAGGTTTTTCAGTGAACAAAAGAGAAGAAAAACGACCCTCCACAGTGATAAGGAAAATGGCGAGCCAGGCACTCGAGAATTTAGAAGTGCAGTTGGAGAGTTTCATTGAAAATATTCGTCAAATTAAGATAATCGTCAGTGACTTCCAACCCCAAGGGCAGAATGTACTGAACCAGAAAATGTAAGTGTCGCAATGAATCCTGAAAAACAGTTTAAATTTAAATGCATTCGGATGAAATGTGTAATTTGTTACTTTACTTTATGTAAATACTTTTACAGTCAAACAGTTGTGTCCGGATTACAAGATATTGACAAGCTGAAAGCACAAGTTCAAGATGTCCACGTTCCTTTGGAAGTATTTGAGTAAGTTTTTGGTTTTGAAAGTATTTTTTTTTGTTCTGGCTTATTCATTGCTTTAAAAGCATTTCTAAACGAACTACTGTTGTTACTCGACTTTTTTATTGATCACCCTACGCAGCTATATAGATTCTGGAAGGAACCCACAACTTTATACGAAGGACTGCATGGAGAAAGCCATGAACAAGAATGAAGCTGTTCGTGGAAAGATTGACGCGTACAGAAGATTTCGAGCACATCTTTTGGTCGAACTTACTTCCGTTTTTCCTGCAGAAATGGCCAAGTATAGGGCAATTCGAGGAGATGAAAGGCCATTATCTTAACAATGGGTGTTAGTGTTGATTGGAAGGGTAAATGTAAGTTCATAGTTTTATAGACGATAAAAATACGGAACGATTGTTAAGCACATAAGATTGTTACAACTGCAACAACGTTTGTACCAGTAGAATCGTAGAAGAATTCAAATGCAAGATTGCAAATTGGAAGTCCGGAACCCATGAAGGACCCCGAGTAAAACTCAGCCGCGCGTCACACGTCAACTTAACAATAATTGTTTTGTCAGAACTGTTGGATTGGCAAATGTCATATATGTAGAGTATAGTAGTATGTGATTATGGGGAATCTGGGTTGGAGTGATGACGTGACGGAAGGAAACTTCATGCGGAGAGCTTCACTCGGGTCCTTCGTGTATCCTACTAAAACATA
>JAHZMW010002940.1:0-10286 GCA_027743745.1 Alloscopus bannaensis
CGTAAATAATAATTTTTAAAATTAGAAATATAACGAATTTCTACCCATGCGGATCCCCCTTCGGTAATTCTAAGGCAATGCAGCTCCTTTGTCATATTCTCATATCAACATCGTAAATTTTATGAGGCAACACATAAACTTAAACCTTACTCCCGCTCGGCTAAACTGTTGGGGAGTCGCATAAAAGAAAACGTACGGGAGAAAGCAGGGAGTAGGGACAGGGTCTCCTAAAAAGTTATATGGAGTACACAATTGTTTGTCTACCACATTTATATGCATTCGCGATACGTGTGTATGAATGCAAGCATATGTGGGCGCGCATTAGTACACCTAGCCAGCAGCAATCATAAATTTGTTTTCAGGGTTCCCTGCTTTCCCGCATGTTTTGGCTAGAAACTGGGAAAGTGTAACATCGCGTGGGACTATCTTCGTAGTTATATATGTAAGCGTGGATAAAGAACTCGCTGATGGTCATCTATTCCAATGTGAGTTGCACCAAATAGTAATATACGCTGTGGATGTTGGTTTCGGTTGTTTTATTTAAGGAAGAAGGGCAGTTTATGGACGCAATCATATTATTAAGATTAATACCATTTAGGAGAGTCTTGGAAGCAAGTTCCTGCAAAAATTAATGTGTCGTATAGTTTTAATGCGGATAAATAATATCCGCGAGTTTCCGCGAGAGAATTCTGAAAGAGAAATCTCCCGGGACAGAGGCGAGGGAGAAGCACATACATATTTTAGCAATCTCTCTTCCCTTACCTGACGACAAGAGTTTTGTAGAAACCCGAACCGTCAAAGACATTAATAACAGCATTTTATCATTTTCAAGTGCTAATATTTACTCACCTTTGCCTGGAACAAAGATATTCAAATAGAGACAATCCTCCTGGCTGTTATTGGCTAGACGCTGTGTAAGACGCTGCAGGAACTGGTAGCGCTGCGTTGTCATTGTCTGGAGAACCTTTGTTCTGTTGGAGATATCGGGAAATCTTTGAGGACACGCTGGGGGAAGAGTGACGGCGAGTCGAGTGTCACTCCACTTGAGAGGGGCGATCGGCGGCATGAACCGGTAGGCATTGACGGGCGGGGATGCGTACGGGATCCCGAGGTACGCATTCACCGGATCTGTCACAGAGACAATGAACGAAAGCTAATTTTATATGACCAATCCTGTGCGATTATAATGAAATGCATCTCAACGTCAATGGCACGACACATCCCCAAGTTATACATAAAAGCATAACTCCTACAAACTGAGACTGCAGGAAAAGCTAAAGGGAGCAACCGGAAAGCCACAAAGCGAATAGGAAATGTTCAAGATGTTAAGTAGCATCAGTACGTTGCGCGTCGGGAAGGGATTTGAAGAGAGCAACTTGATATAGTGAGAGAAGTCTTTCTCGCTGTGCTCTGTGTACACATTAGAATGTCTGACGCATTTTCCTCGTAATTACTTGACCCAGCAACAATGCAGGCCGCCTATTGTGCGGTTTGCGAGCCACATATGGCGATTTTAATTAAAATTTTGTCAATGCGTATACAGCAAACGCAAACATATTGGGATGAGAGGAAAGCCGCAAATAGATGCGAGTATATGAATGACTCTTCATCAAAGCCCTTTACTCAGACCTAAGGCCCACATTAAACGCCCACGTTCGGCGTGTGTTTGTGGAGGGGAAAGCTGAGAGCTCTCACAGGTTGCCTTTCACAAACTCCCCCGATATCGCTTCTTCGATCGTGATTATGTGATCAAATGGACAAATAATGAGTAGCAACTCCTCCAGAGCAGCAACTCTATAAGAACACAATTACTACCATCTTTCTCCTATTCCAGCTCAAAGTTATTGACACAACACCAAAGTCATTACGAAGCCCTACAGAGCTCGCGAGGAAAAGTACTTGATCCTCCTATGTTGTTGTTGCGATAAAAATTTTGAGATACCGACGAATGGAGGAAGGAGTGTATGGGAAAAACAAAAACAATCTCTTCCGACGAGTTTCGCATGGTTAAGAGTTTATCGTTAGGATTGGTGTAATAGTTAATGAGGACTTGAAGCGAGAACAGATCGTTTGGCGCAAACCGGGAAAATATTTGCAATAAATTACCACATAACCCCAGCGATGAGCATACGGAAGCCAACGGAGCGAGTTGGAAGTTTTTTTGGTTCGCTATTTGGACGGTGTTTTCGAGTGTGCTGATGAAAGTCGAAAAAGCCGATAGGAGCCAAGATTAGGGAGAAGGAGCGAAGTGAAAGCAGCAGCCTTTTACACATTATACATGCTGCTATCCAGTGGGAGGACAATCCTAAATGCGTATATTGTTTGTAAACGTCCGAGAGTGAGGGAGTGGAGACTCCCGAAATGGATATCAAAATGGGCCATTTTAGTTGTAGCAAAGTGCACATTTGGCATAATTTTGGATGAGTAGCTGTTTGTTGATGGGGAAATTAGTATTAGTGGCATTATGGAAAACTGGGAGAAATGGTGAGCGCCGTTCTCCCTTGTATCTCTTCTACAAGGGATGAGTTTTAGTGTTGACTTGGTTTTGGAGAGATGCGCGTTAAAGGGAGAGAAAGACTTCATCTAAAAACTGGAAGCTGTGTGGGTGCTCACGGAACATGAAATTCATAATGGTTCCCATTCCACATCTCTACGAAAATAGATATACGTATGTCTGGCTTAGTTAGTGACAAGGAGGCTCGTGTTGTCGCATGTGTATAATATAGAGAATACTCCGTCAAGGTACATGTGTATATTATATGTGGTATATAATATACCTTGGTGAACCGTGCATTACGGATATTTCGTGTTTAGAGCTACCCAACGTAATGGAGTTGTTGTTCTAGATTTCACCGAAGCAAGAGAGTGCTACACACTATATCCCCTGGATTTAGGAACATGCGTATACCTAGGCGGAAGCTTATGAGAGTTTGAATACTGACTGGGGAATTTACCAAGATCTTTCTCTATTTGCAGGCAGTCAGCAATGCGAATTTCATCTCTGGATGTTCATCACCGTACATAAACGACTGTGTACATGGAGAAGAAGTCAAGTTGGTTCTCGCTTCCATTCCAGTTTGCTGGTTCTACCCCCAAGACGAAATAGATGGACGGTATAAAGCTTTCAGAGCTGAGACTTGCAACTAACTAACCACTACAATGTACTGCTGCTGTACAATCCTATAATATAATGTAGTTTGGGTAACTGCTGTTTTAGTGCTATTAACCAGAGACGACGAGAGCACAACTTCGCAACTTACTAGCGTCTGGATCAAAACAAGGGGATCACGAGCATCTCATCATCGGACAAAACGACGCTGTATTTCAACTTTATTCCTGTGTCCGTCGACTTCACTGCATGTGTAACGGCAGAACATATCTGCCTGCTCGATTCAAATTCAGAAATTACTCATGAGAACCTCCGCCACGACAATGTCAAGTTTTTCCTCTCCCGGTTAATGTCCTGAAAAACTCCACTTTTGGCAGGCGGAGTGGTGGTGAAAGCAAAAACTCAATCTGCCCCACTCTCTCTGCTCTGTTGAACAGAAGACTCAGACATGAAGAAACGAGCATATAATCCCTGCGTGTACTGCAACCCCATTATTAATAAACTATTGCGTGGAGTAGTAGTAACCCACTTTAAACCGGAGATTTCATTCGCAAGGGAGCCACTTTGGTGTTTACATATCAAAGTCATTTCACAACCATGAGAAACAAGTAATTCACTTGCCCTGGAGAGGCTTTAATATTTTAATGAGCACTGCACGTCAGTGAGAATTAACCAGACACGGGTGTGTGTGTGTGCACTCTTAAATACGAAATGACTGTTTAATATGTTTGTTAGCTCATTTCATTATATTCAGTACACACCTACAACCGGTTCGTAGCTAATGAGCCCAGCATCTATATGTAGCCTGTGGATTCAACCGTACTTCAGCAGTGTTACTAACTACTACTCAAGTTTCACGAGTGGTAGTAACACACGCACAATCTTTCTGATCAAATCATCAACACTCTTTGTCTATAGAACCGGAATTGGAAAGGTTATCTTTGAGCTCGCTCTCGAACTACATAACCATGGGCGAAACGTAGGTGGCATAATACAAATGCGAGAATGTAGCAGAATCTACAGAAACGAGTTAAACGAGATTTTTTTTACGAAGATTACAGATATAAAAAGGAAGTGAAAACGCAGGGCTTTTATTTTTTGCGATAAATGTAAAATCTCGCCATACAATTTACTCTTGCCACCACACCACGAGAGCGAGCACACTGTGAAGTGTGTTATCTACTGCATGATGTGATGTGAGTAGTACTCCACATACCTCTCTCGACTGAAACAGACGTTTTTCCTCCTTTCTTTCAAAATTACATTAGCTGCTCAGCAGGGCCTAAGTGCATTGAGGTTAAAAAATGACTACAATCTTTTAAATGGGCCTTTGCTCTGCTCTGCAATGAAGAGGAGAGCACCATTCCTAGACAATTATCCACTTCAAATATGCCCAAAGGTGTTTGGGAAATGATGCAGTTCTCCATTTGGAGACTGTCTTGTTATTATTATTTTGCTCTTTCTTCTTTCATCCCGAGAGTGTACCTAGCTTCTTTTTCTCTGCACCAATTTGAGCTAAATGTTCATATTCCACATGTACAACTCCTTTTAGAATTCCTTTCTCGCTCTCCTCTTTATTTCGCTTCCACCGCACTACATTGTGTAATGCATGACTTTGCTCGGCATAAATGAAAGTGGAAAGAGAAAGGACTGGAGAAAAGTTTGTAATCATCAGAAAGTTGAATCGAGAAAAGACAGCTTTCGCGAGAGAAAAGGAGAGACACGACTTTTATCGTAAACAAGAGGGAAGAAGGCGCTTGTGTGTTACACTCAAACAATTGGATATACATCTTGTCAAACAAAGGTACGCTGTTTAGTATAACAAACGTATGGAAAAGACGTAGACTGGTTTTTTTTCTGCTACCAACATACATTTTGTTGAAAGTTATTATATGAGGAGTTTCTATGAAAAGGGTTTATATGCTTTGATAATATGTGCACGTGTGTGAAGTTTTCAAGAATGTTTTTCTCTTTCTTTTGTTGGTTTGTTTCTTTTTTATGCACATATTTCTCCTAACACTTTGGCTTCACTTACGCTTATTGTATTTGACATCAAAATATTTATAGTTCACAATGGCTTGGCCTCTTCATTCTTTCACAATCTCCATTTTCCACCTCTATTTTTACCCGTTACAAAATTGGAATGTATAAGCGTTTCCAGTTCCTCTACTTTCAGGTTTATACGCATAACTAAAAATCGCACCGCGTTCTTGAAAGATGGTGTTTTGAACGCATCACCCTCTCTCTCTATCAAGAGGCTTGAGGAAACTTTACCATATAAATCTGGTTTTCACAGACTTTCCTGGCCCTTGCCAACCTTGTTTTGCTTCATCTTTTCAAAGTTTGCCTAAGTGAACTGCAAAATCCTATATGCGATGCTCTATTTGCTCCTGTAAAAGCAGACATTCACTACCACCACGGGGAAATGAAGTGTGCAATCGTAAATGAGACGAATGGTTAATTTTTGCAGTATAGAAAAACTTGAAGTGTTTATATAATTTCACAACCTTTCGATCATCTCCTTTTCATCAGGAATATCGACCCGGAAAAAGAGTTGGAAAGATTTGGTGATATAATTCTATTTCCCCAAAACATGCTTTTCATACTTTCAATATACTCTCATCTCACCATGAAAAAAGTGTAGGTTCTGAAGAGGGTTCTACTTTGAGGCCTGCTGATGTGTGTACGTCAAAGTTTTTTTCTTTCACATCAACTACTAGTCCCGCTTTTTACATTTGATATCTCCAAAAAGTTTCCTTTCGTTTTGACTCACATTCAGAAGTAGCAGTTCTTCTCAACTCTTTATTAGTTTTAATGAAACAGTTGAAAAACTTTTAGCACTTTTCCTTTGCACATCGTGCCAAGTCGTTTCACGGGTGCTAATAATCGTAGTAATGATAATGACTTTGCATGGCGGTAATGGTGGATCATTGGGAAATCGCCTGTTATCTTTACAGCACTTGTCGTAACTCTCCAATTGACCTCTTGTCGACGAAGGAAGACGCATGGCATTACTACACGTTGTAAACGTTGGTGGGTATATTTTTACAACGGTATGAATGACGATGAGTCTATTTTGAAGATTAATCCCCCACTTTTCACCACAAGTACTATTCTCACGGGGACCATTGCCCTAGTTCCTTTTCTTCAACGGGAAAATGTTTGATTGCAGTTTGAACATCAAGGATTTATTTGATTTTATGGCATTGACCACGTTAACCTGTATTTTTATTGTTCGGAGAGGGATGTACTAATAGTATGCGCAACATCAGTTTTATTTTGCAAAGATTCTCTTAATTTCAAGTAGTCATCAAAATCGTAAAAGAATCGACCTTTTAATTTCTAGTGTCCACAGGTTCCTGACCTCTGACCCATAACATACGTATGTTGACTGAAGGAATAAAAATACTTTGGAGAAAGTGAGATTTCATTATTGTTAATCTTGCGATCCGGATTATATTGACTGGTTTTCTGCGACTAGCCAAATTATATTTATAATGACAATAACAAAATTCCAAACGTGGAACGAGTTTTTAATTTAGAGCTCGCACAGTCATACGAACATTGCGAACGTTAGAGTACCTATAGCCTACCAGTACTACTGAAGGAAAAAAGAAAATACTTATTTTCCTCTTTTCCTTCACTGGTAGGCTATGGATTAAGTAATCATCTACGTATCTTGTGCCAGGAGATAATAAAGAAATATGACAACTTATTTGTTTCTTGTACATGACAAGGGTTAGATGAGCTTTATTCTTTACTGTCTATAAGAAACGTCAAATTTCAGTTGTGTCTGATAATGAGCGTCGGTAAGAAAACCAGTCGCATCTGCGCGTTTTTTTAAATAAAAAACTCTATTGTCTTTGCAAGTATAGAGATTTCTGTTTTTCATTTTCCAATTAGACACGCGCTTCAAATAAAATGAAGTCTTGAAGACAGATAGAAATTTTTGTGATCCACTAGAGTTTGGTTTTTAGATTACTCACAACACATTTGCGATGAGCTTCTGAATTGTTCAGAATTTGAAGATTCTAGGCTGCTGATATTTACAAATATTTACTGTATCAAGTATCAATTGTTACTGAATACGTTGAAGGGAGCAGCGTATATGATGGATGGTATTGTGTTCACATAACTTTGAGCAAATATAGCAACATCAAAGGCACACGATGATACGTAACGTTTGCAGTGAAGTGCATGTATCCACTTGATGTCCATTTTATGAGCCAGTTCAGTGGACTCTCCTCCTATACTTTTTTATCAGAACCGCCGAAGAACTCGAAAAAGTGTGAAGAATAAAGTGAAAGATCGCGAAAAGCTGATGTTTTGAGAGCTACTAAGGGTTTCTCAGATGCGATGTGCCTAGAAAGGTAAAAGTTGAAGGAGCTCATTACGAGCTGATATTGACAAACTTGAACAGGCACATTGAAATGGATCTTGTGTAAAAAGTTGTTGAGTAAAGCAGCTCTGAAAGATGCTCTTTCAGAATGGAGAAAACACATCGCGAAGGAGCAATAGTAGCGTGATCACTTGTGTCAGACACAAGGCAGAGAAAGAAAAAAGGAAAAGATGATGCCATCGAAAAGAAAATAAGGAGAGAAATGAATCCACACATTACTTCAAGTATCTACATGGTGCGTGGTATGGTCCAGTTATCCAGTTATATTTTATCGGAGCGAGTTGAAAATAACAAGCATGTTTTTCTACACATATGTTCTTCCTTTCCACACACTCGTACATACTCGTACTCGTTTCATACACTCGTACATACACAGCCCATCATAGGTATGTAACCTTTCTCATTCTTGACAATGTATGTATGCTTTGCTTTCTCACAAGGTATCCAATCACTTGACACACTTTGGACAGGATTTTTTCCACTCTCTTTCCAGAGAAATGTGATGATATGTGGAGGTATTCTGTATAGAGGTATGCTTTCACTGCCTTAATGTGAAACAGGTTTTTATTTCATTACATCTGAAGGAGATAAAAATGGGACTAGAAAAGCGTGGAGATCGATAAAACTGTTTTGTGTACTTGAATTTCATTTCTACTCCTCACGACAATAATGCTTGCGAGTTGCGTCAGCTTGTAAAGAAAGTAAAGCGGGAGCATACAAAGGTCTTTGGGAAGATAGAGTAAAATGCTGTGTGCTACAATTGATAAGACTTGCATTAGTTGTTGCGGATTTGAGAGCTTGAGAGTATCATTATTATTAAATGAATGATTAAACAGAGACTGACGGCATTTATTGATAAAATAATAATTTTATTTGTTTGATATATTGCGATAGCTTACCCAGGTGCCTCGCGGCACTAGAGCTGAATTGTAACCTTACTCCCCGTATCGGTCCATACTTGGTGTTAACAGGGTGGGACGTATAATGATGAGAGTTTTGTGAGTTTGAGGACTGACTGAGACTGCCAACGGTCAACAAGAGGACAAAGAGCACTGCTACCAAGTCCCAGTGACGGGACAAGCGTCGTGTGGAGGAACAACCTGGGACGACCCATAACACCATGTCCGAAGCATCCTCTTATTATTATCTCGAATTTTTTATCGCCATTATTTTCTAGTCTTTGTCCTACACCTATTCTTTCTCACTAATGACTACGACATACAATAGGCGACTTTTAGCACAGATATACGGAAAACTTTCCACGTTGATGCTTGCGTTGCTCACACACAAACTAAACGCGGGCCAGAGCTGTACTCCTTCGTATGCTCGAGATAAAAGAAGACCGAAAGGATTCTTGCAATTTCCTTCCCTATTAGCACTTTAAGTGCTTCACTCACTCGGCCAGCTTTAATGCGTCCACGCTGAAAACTGGAGAAGATCGAAAGTTGAAGGCCTTTGTACTGTCGGGTGGGAGTGTTGTTGGCTCTATTTTGGGAGAACACTGCTTCGAAAAACAAAGGGTCGTCGTCCTCAAATTCCTTCCTTTATCGCTCGTCTTGACTTTGCTCAGCAATCTCTAGAAAAGGTCATATATTATATAAAAATTAGAATTCCTTGCTCCTGCGATCATTATCATATCCAATCAAGATATTATCACACTCTAACTAACTGACGGAGCACACACGCATTTTTACGCAATTTTGTGTCTTCTTTTACAGACAGTGTACAACACACCCTGTCCAAATTCTAAAATTGGACAAAGCATGCTCACTACCAAAACGCTGACGATATGATGCGGATTGTTGCGGATGCGACTAACGATGCTTAGCACATGACATTATTCTTGTAAGGAGTTCAACTTAAAAGGAGGTATTTATTTAATAATAAACGTTCAATTCAGAGAACTTATGTACGCAAGAACATTTCTGAAGATAATCTATAGCTAAAACCAAAAGCGAAAGTTGTACATAATACATAACATACTTTATATGGTAGGATGAAGTGGTAAGAGTCGTGCAAAATTCAATAATATTTCTCCGATAAACAACAAAGAGAACAGAGTGAAAGGACAGGAACGTTTTACTACGCTTAATCCACGAAACCAAAGACTGTCTAGGCGAGACTGGAAGCGCGAGAGACGCTTTCTTCGCTCGCATTTTCTATACAAAACCGCAGAAACCATCGGCGCCTAGTTGTTGTTGATTAAATCAAGCATTTTTCCCTTTCTTTCGCAGAGAATCAGCTGCCTTTTATGACTCTATGTGAAACACCCACTCGCAAAAATTTTAGGATAAGGTTTAGACACTTGTGAGCTGTGTGCGTATAATAATATTTCCGTAATACTAGGTACAATTTTGAAGCGCCAAATGGGAATTTAGGGATCATAAGATTTTCTCTCGTCTCTTTCGCGAGTGAGATAAAGGCTCACGGCTCACCATTTTATTCAGCGCGTTGTAGGTTCGGGTATATATTTAGTCAGATTGTAAATGTAATTTCCAAACATGCTTTACACTCTTTAATGGGAGTGGTGGTGGTGAAAGTGGAGAGACTAGTGAGCGAGTGAAAGAGCAAAGGAAAGTGAAGGAAGATGGTTTCCCCATGAAGTATTTCTCTCTGCCCATTTCGCCGAGTCAGCTACAGCAGAGGAGTAACAACTTCTCACAACACTTTCTGCGGATGTTGTTAGCAAGGAGGGTGGTAATAAGTGAGTCTCACACCTCCTTGGTGTGTTGTAAAAGAGAGTTTTTCCAAAACACCCATTATAAACTGGGTGTTTTG
>JAHZMW010002941.1:0-10133 GCA_027743745.1 Alloscopus bannaensis
TAACCTCAAATAAAATATTCAGTGGTTCACTGAGTGAGTGAGACGAGAGAGAGAGAATGAATCGGAACGAACACTTTTTTAGAATCGATTCGCCTGCTTTTTCTCCTTCCTTTCGCCTCTTGTCGTCATGATTTAGGTTTTGTAATGGACTGTCTGCACCAACTCGACAATTTCCACACTCAAGAAGAATTTTGGGTTTTAGGTAAATGTCTTGCATGTAGCGGATTGTGGACAGGCCGGCAGCACTTGGGTAACAGCCCACATTGGGCTTGCGATATTTTCCAATATTTTGCCGGAATCAAGTGATAGTTACGGTGTACAGAGAGATACGGCAGAGTAAAAGTACACAGCTAGGCGGTTACATGAGGAAAATGCGGGCAGCATGTTAACAGCAGGAGTGTTACGATCCATTATTATCCTTTTTAATGTGCAAAACGGTGTGGTGATGGGAGCAATAAATATTGTAACAAAAAAGCTTGCTCAGTTGGTGACATGAAGGAAAAGGAAGGGAAAAGGTGCTCCGTGTGTGCCGGAGCGAAGGGAAAAAAGTTATGAATAAGCAAGAGAGGAAAAAAGGAATGGATGCGACAAGTTTAAAGCCATATGTGTGTATGTGTGCACTTTTTCGGAGATTCATTGAAAAACGGAGGTTTCCTTCGAGGCAAGCCTTGGTATTACATGGTGATAATATGGTGGTTCTTCGAAATGGTTGTAGCTTTTGTGTTATCTAGTACACGAGGACAAAGAAGAGGAGAAAAAAAGAACGAAAAAAAAATGTGCTGGTGAGAGAGATGCACAGTGTAACGCGTACTAAAAGATGAGACATCTGAGATGGAGACAAGAATTGAAGGTATGTATAGGCTTGCGTTTGAGTCTCTTTGCAGCGATGTTTATACGAGTGATAAGGCTATTATGGGTGTTGTTTTTCCAGTATAAAAGGCAGTGTCATGAAAGTTAAGCAAGCAAAGCGGAAAATCCGCCAGAGCACACCTTCAGGGAGATTTATTAACGGTTGCTTTAGTGCATAACAAAAAAGAGATGAAGGAAATAAGAGTTTATAGTGTGTATACGGATTTTGAGTATGTACGAGGTACACGCTTGCTTTCATAGTATATGCATTTTTCTTTCTTTTTTCTCACTTGCTTTCTCAATGCATTCATGCAATAATATGATTTGAGCAGCAGCTCGCGCGTCTACCCAATTTCCGAAAGTATTCCGTATGTAAAATGCCTCTTTAAAAGGAGGTTAGTATCACAGGGTGGCGGTGTGCAAATGAAAATAGAGAAGAAAAACTTATTTAGAGCAAGCGAGCACACACACACTTCAGTCTACAATTACCATTTCACCACGCAAGGAGGTCCGCCTAACTAAATATTATGCATGCATTACCCTGTGTTCATCCGCATCCAGAGTACACTTGTATCCACAACTGTAATCGTTAAGTTGAGAGGTGATAAGGGAAAATGAGAATGGGTGCAAAAACACAAGGGTTCGGCAACTGGGAAAGGAGTTTCCTTTGAAAACACAAAATGGTGCTTACTCGTGTATGCATAATGTTTGTGCCTCAACGATCCAAGGTTGAATGAATGAAATGAGCTTTCACAGAGAGAAAGAGAGAAAACGTGTGGATGATTATTTTTTAGGATGTAGAGGCAAGTCCCATTTCGGGCTGTTTTCATTCTCATGACGAGCGAGAATAAAAGGATGGTTTTAACTTGCGGTCAGAATTGACCTTTTTGCACCTTTCTGCGATGGAAATGTGTGAGTGAGCGTGGTTGGAGGATGTGAGTTTTTCGGGGTGTTTATTGACTAGCAGTTTAAGTGACTATAAAAATTACTCTTTTAAAACTCGTTGAATTGCCTCTATTAATTGTGAGTGAGAGATTTTTTCTTTCTTTTTTTCGTAAACTGTAATATTCAGTAAACGCTTCTGTGTCTGGAGTAGATTTGCGGTGGTATTATTACGTTCACATCTGCTAATCCGCCTTGTTTTGTAGACTGACTCTCAAGTGGATGTGGACTATTTTCCATAAAACATGAAAACAGCAGACGGACTTGGTATGACGTGAAGAGGGAGGACGATGTACAGTGTAAAAAGCCATCTATCACTTTGTCCACTCAAATGATTCACATTTGCGCCCTCACCTACTGACTTCCTTCTCACGAGTTGTTAATGCATATCAAGTAGATGGATGAATGGTCCTAAGAAAGTGTGAAAGATGTTCAAGGAGAGAGAGGGCGAGGGGAGGGGAGGAAATTTTGGGAATTTTCACCGGATGGAGAGTGGCAAAGGAAATGCGGATTCTGCGGAATGCCAAAAAGTGTCGAGTGAAAGTGCTACTTTCATCACCCATAGTCATGTAGGTACGGAAGACGAAGTGAGAAGAGGCACTGATTCTCGTGTAGGCTCACCACCACCATATACTACGATGCCACAACCACCATCACTTTACATCCTGTTCCATGCAGCCACTCCCGCCGCCACCAACAGCTAACATATACACACATTCTTCTTTCAAAAGAAATCAATCTTGATTACAAAAGTCTGTTTTCCTCTCTCTTCTCTCAGGGGCTTGCTCTCCATAAGGCTTTGTGAGCGGTGAGGCATTTCTCTGTATTTTGCTATATATTTTCTTAACATTTCCAGAGCAAACTTGTGTTCTCTGGGAGAAAAGTTATTTGTCGTTTTCTCGTCCTCAGTCCTAAATGCAAATGCATAGTGAAAGAGATGTAGATTTAAAGAAAATTTTAGGAAATGTTGACGAGAGCGAAGCGAGGGAGCATCGATGTTTTTACTCCTCTCTGCGTTCCACTTTCTCCTCATTCATCTATCCATCCGCATCCGTTTCTTCCTGTCGTTCCAGAAACACATATTCTCCGCTATTTTCCTTATATTTTCCTTCTGTTATTTCGCATTAGCCTAACTCAACCATTCTCGCCACATTTTCACACATAGCTTTCCGCTCATCTTGAGAGAAGGAGCGAGAGAATGGTGTGCGCTGGAGAAGGAAGTGCTACACATTTCACATCCACTTTTCATTCCAAAAAATAAAACCTTTTATAAGATTTCTACATATTACCAACACTCTCCCACTCTTTCCATTCCCACCAGTCGGTGAAGCTCACACAGGCCTTGTGTGGTCTAATGTGGCAACTGGCAACCCTCATTGTCTTTGTTTTTCCTTAGATAATGAATGCACACAATTTGTGACAGCAATGTCGGAGCAACGAGTGAGTAGAAGAGTGATAAGCAGGAACATTGGGCGAGGCTGAGGCGAGAGGGATATAGAAACAGAGATGCACTTAAGTCCTCAAGATCTCTGCTTGAAATCATGACCACACATCTCACCAACCCGTTTGCTTACTACCGTATGCATAATGTTCTCCCTCTTTCTCTGATCTCAAGTGTATTCAATATTAAACAAGCTTTCACTATATGCACAGTGTTCTTTGGGTGCAAACTAGGGCACAGTTAAAATAACAGTAATGGGAATGTGAAGCACATAATCATGATATCCTAGCACAATGTTTGACGATAGCATTGGAAATTTTCAGCTACAACAGCTGAAACACTTCTGCAACTTGAACACAGAGGATACACACATACTGATCGAAATGAAGTGTGTATTACCGTGTATACTTATGCAAGGAAATGTGAAGAAAGGGGAGCAATTTTTCTGGTCCTTCCTCACTGTGAAGGCGAGTAAGAACCCGCGAATTTAGCGGAACAGACCTCTTCACCAAATTAGACGAGAAGGCCACAGAAAAACCGGCATTTCTTCTCTATAAGATTGTACAAACTGTGAATCTTATATTTATATTGACGTACATTGCTATGCGTTTACCAACTGAAGAAAGTTTGCCTGTGGCTCCCACACAAAAACTAAAAACCTCCACATTACACGTATCTAGTAGGAGCATGTGAGAGAAAGTATTTTGCGAGGAGTGCTCCCTTTTCGTCTCCTCTTCCAGCCTGTCTAGAATTATTTACTCGCGCGTGAATTTATGCGTGCTCTTCTGGGCACAAAAACAAAGGCCATATATAATTTTTGCGAAGGAGGAAAAACAACTCGTCTCTCAACTGGGAGTGAGGGGAATTAGCTTCTCATTCATTCCTCATCTTATGTTTCCTTTGATTTATTTGCATTCCTCTTTCAGGACCCAATTCACCAGCGTTTCGACGATGTTTTACTCTTTCCGCTCAAGATAAACTTGCAAGTTTCCGCGGTTTCCTCCATGTTTAATGCAATAACCAGGGAACCACAGCTTCTGCGTTCTCCTCCGAAAATGGTCGTGGAATGCGTGAGAAAATGAGAATTTAGGAGTGAAGGGTATAAAATATAGGTAAATGTTTTTTCATGCTCCGGCTGCTCAAGGTGTGTCCTACAAACAAGAGAATAAAAACTTTTTTACGCGTAATCAGAATAAGAGCCAAACACGGAAATCTTTGGAACCGATGCAACCACAAACGTGTACAAACTTTTCGCAAGTTTCTTGCTCCGTCCTCAGCCACCACCATCCTCTTAACAATGCTTTGCTCACGTTCTCCAACATTCCCATCTTTCGCTCGGCAACACATCAATTGAAAATCCTTCGTCTCTCAACATATTACATGGATGACGAACTGAGTAGTAGAGCTATAAAGCAGGAAAAGGGTAGAAGGATGCAGAAGAGGGAAAACATTTTTCGACTTTCTCGTATCATTCACATGGTCATTACACAGGCTTTCTCAGGAAGTTCGTGTTTCCTTGCCAGAAAGATAAAATGTTGATACGACTTTTTTTTGCGGAGGTGCATGATCCACACATAGGTGAGTAATTTTCCTTATCGTCATCACGTAAAACAGCTTGCGTATGTGCGAGAGAAAGTTAGAGTAAGAAAGGACAGAGAAGGGCCTGCCTTTGTGTCTTGACTTTGAGGAAAGTTTTACGTGGTGAAAAACATGTAAGTTGATATTCCACTCATTTTCTCGATTGCCTTCAGGTGAAATTGTTATTACGCTTTTTGTTTATGACTTCCACTTTCACTCTGTTTTCTAACGCTACCATTCCATCACGACATGTAACACGTCGTCTGCATTTGATTATGCCTGTGTGCAACATGATTTTGTTTACCGTAAACCAGAGAAAACTACAAGAAAAAGAAAAAAACCAACTTTTTCCTTCACTTTCTCGTTTTTCTCTTTTGCATGACTTGAGACCATACAAGTTTTCCCTCGAACAATAACTATCATGTTAAGACCGACCATCATGTCTTATTAATCACTCTCTTGTTTTCACAAGCCCACCAAAAGACGCCGGTGTTCACTTTAGGGAAAATTTGAGTGAGAAACTCTCGCCTTTTCTTCTCATTTGTGCTAATAGACACATTAGGAAAAGCTGCCTGTTCCCGTTCTTTTCTCTCGCAAAGAAAAGAATAAATCAGATCGTGAAGTGTGAGAAACTCTGCTAGTGTTCCATTCAGCTATGCCAGAATACACGAAGGGAAAGAGAGGTCATTAATTAACGTATCAGTTCCCTGTTGTCTTCATACGGAGTCACTACTTTTTGAGCAAAACAAACATGATTAGACTTGTTTCTCTATAGTTCCAACTGTCCTAATAAAGAATGGATTGTCACTCCATTACATAAGGATATGCTCCTCTTTTATCCACTCGAGAAAAAAAAAGTTGGATTTCAACGAGTGAGAAATGCGAGAGAAAGTTTACTCAAAATCTGTGAGTTCCTCCTTTTGTTCTTGGAAAAAATTTGATTTATTTTACCGGAACACACATGCAAAGGGTAGGCACACAGTACACAGGAAGATAGTGTGTACCCGAATCGTGAGCATACCCTCACTCATCCTCAGCCTACGCACTTTTTAAGTGTACATACGCCTACAGTGGTTATATAAGCTTTGTGGCAAATCCGGAGAGAGGGATAAGGGCCGGAACAATGATACTGTGGTTATATGATGACACTCCAGTCGGCAGACAAAATAAGTGAAAAAAGGTCGCTGAGCCAGGAGAAAACTTTTTTATGAGGAGAAAGAAGCTGATTATGGGAATTTGTCATCACGTCCTCTACTTTTTCACCCTGAACTTGTTATATACCCTATCTCTCCTCTTAGTTATCCATAAATCTAACCTTAACTTCAATCTTGAGTAGATAGTATTTGTATTTTTTTTTGTCCGGGCGAAATATATACCATGTTTTTGGTGAGTTACGGGAAAGCGGATGTCGACAAAGACGCCTTCGCTAACTTTCCTGCTTTGTATGCGCGTTCTGCCTTATTCCTCGCAATTTTCAAGAATGCAGGAACGTGTTTACAGGAATAATAATCGTGAGAGTTCCACTGTGTTGGGAGAATACTTTCACTTTTTGTGTAAATCGCATTATGAAGTTCTCCATAGCCTGCTCATTAAAAATCCACAACCTACGTGACGTTCAAAGTATTCAAAGAGTTTTGACCTCACTTTCCAATTATAATGATAAAGTAAACCAAACAACTGCAGGGATATAGACAGGCCAAAATTGGAAATTTAGTACTGTTGTGTACAAAAAAGTGACGAGTCCCGTACCAATTTACTGTAATTTCACATTTGGCAATAGCCTCGGTGGTGCGTGTGCATGCTCCAGATTAAATAATTACTGACACATTTACCACGTCACACATTCAGACAATATTCTAATGTAGTTTTCTCCTCTTTGGTTCGTGCATGTCATTTACTTGCTACGTAACTCACCCGGGTGCCAAAGTGTCAACATGAGAATTTCATGTGGAGGGAATTGAGTGCATATTATGAGCTCGTGAAAATTCCTACGAGATATTGCAAGCCAACACAGAATCATCTATTAGTAATGCTCCCAATTTCTTGTCGTGCTCCCTCCCATGTGTGTAGAAAAAATTGCAGTAGTAGAATTTGGTCAGGTTTGGAAACTAGTATAATAATTTCTTTGTCGTTTTGCAACTTAGACTTTTCGTTTCCACCCACTATAATATTAATTTCTTCTGTGTTGCCCTTTACACGTCTCTCGTTCGCACTAATAACTAATAATAACACCAAAAGCACAAGAACTTGAAAAGCGGGGCGAGAATGAGTGGTTATGAAACCAACTGAAGGTCACCGCTAAAACAACGCGTTTCATTCTTCAACAGTACTTTACACGGTCTACAAATTAAATGTCCATCAAAAGCATTATCATGCATTGAAAACTTCCACTTATCCTTTCACCAGCAGAGTGAGCCTCAAAACGTGTATAATTTATATCTTATTTTATTACATCAGTCGTATACGAAACGACAAAGTTTGACCTTGTTTTATCAGAAAGGAAATGTGGAGTAGCAAGCTCAAGAGGCATTTTTGCAACATTTATTTTTTGGATGGAGCATCGCTTTACAACCTACAAAAACTTGTATAATATGTAGCTCCCGGAGAAGTGGAGCAGGACTAACATTGCACATTTCTGATATCTCCACCTCAGAAATCTGTGTGTAACAGGATGCGTTTTTACAACGTATTACAATCTCTCACGACTATGGGCCTATATAATGGCAACAGCCTCGAAATGTGATTTATTGATGACTGGAACAGTGCCACTATAAATTTGCACTCTTGCTTCAAAATGCATTTTCCAACAGGCTGTACTTCTCCAACGAGTGAGTCTTACGGGAAAAAACAGAGAGAGTGTAGCTTTTGTCATTGGAAACTCGAGAAAAGTGAGTGAGAGAGAAACTAGTTGCGGAACATAAAATGGACTGGATCTTTTACTTCTAGTATCATCCTTCATGGCATGTAAAAGTGGCTCTCTTTATCTTGAAAGAAAGCACACAAATCTCTTTCCCAAGCCCCTTGCATAGCATCTGAGAGAAAAACTGGTAGGAGCCTCATAATATCCTTTCTCTTGGTGCGTAAGTCTGTTGATTTTGGGCATGTTATCCTCAGATGAAAACAGTGGCTTGTTCAGCACACTGAAAGAGTGGTACATACAGAGCCTTTGGCTTTTTATGGCTTTCAAAAAGTGTCTCTCTCATCATGATCCTTGAGACGGGGCTTTTAAACAAAAAATCTTCCCTTGAAAAAACTGGGGAGGGAAAGAGAGCAAAGTTTTTTTCTTTGATCATACACACTAAAGCGTTTGGAGGGCAATGGCTTATTTCTTAAATAAATACTGAGAAAAGCACACAAAAGCTTTGACCGTGCAAATAGAATTTAATTCCTCGGGTTTCACCAGCGCAAACAGTATTGTATTTTTGGTTAGAAAAGCACATACATTCCTATTATGCATACACAAATTGAGGGAGAAACAAAGGGGCGGTCAACGACCTCTGAATTTTGGTAAAGGGGATTATCAATATTTTGATTTTCCTTAAGAGGATGAGGATGACTGACTTCAAAAGAATACTGTGCTTTCTCGAATTATTTAACTAATACTTGAGGCGCGCAGACGGTTTTTTGGAGCTAAATTAATGCATTTTCTTGAGAGAAAAGAATAAATTTGGAAAGAGATTGAGAGACGTAGGGAATTTTCATTTAGGAATCGAAGAGCAGGCAACCGAACCAATTGTATTGCACAGACAGCGGTGACTAGTAAATCCATCCACGTGTGTGTCGGCTACTCATGCGACACAGAGAGAGTTTTGTTCAAGACAGGTATTAGGAAAGAGATGTCTCGCTGGACAGTTACAATCTGACATTTAAAAAAAATCTTGTTTTTCATCAGTTTCGTAATTCGTCTCCATTCTCAATGTACCATGTTTGGGAGTACAGATAAAAGTTTCGACTTATTCAATTCAGGAGAGAGAAGAGCTGAAAGCAGTTTTTGGTTGAAAATCTCTGGAAAATCATGTGTCCCCTACAAGCTCACTGCTTTGATTGTTAACAGGCAACTTAAGTATGAGCATTCGAAGGAAAATCTCTGTGAATCCGTTGCTTTCAGGATCAAATGAACAGAATGTAGACATAACACAGAGAAAATGAACAAGTCTTCTACATCTCTCGGAAAACGTGTACTGGCGGATCCCATGTCTCGGACAGATAGTGAATTCCCGAAATAAAGTAGTTGACATTTAAGTCTAAACTAATAGTCGTAGATTTCTTTATTGCTACGTGCTCTGAAACCAATCTTCTTAAATGACCTACCACCGCCTCGATTCTCCGTTTTTCAGTAACCGTCTCCAGATCATGTCTTTTCTTGTTGCTTGTTGCTCACCCAGCGAGAAGCGGCCGAGGGAAAGTGTGCAATACGAGAAGAAGACACATTGCGAGCACAAAGGGGAAGATGATATTCCGGAATAAGAAGCAGAAGTGACAGTGTGTAGTCGACGAGGCTTCAATTCAATGTCGACCTCCAGAGCAAATCCTTTTACACATGTCGTTTCCTCCTCGAGTCATGTACACAGAGGACTCTCACGCAAGGCATGCACACTCTTTCATGGACAGTGTGCTCCAATTACATGTAACTACACCTTGGAACGCTTCCATAGTTCTATATACACGGGGTACGGATAGTGGTAGCAAGGAGCTTGGTTTAACGGCATATTTTCGGGTCATAAAATGTCACAATGGGCTATAGCACACGATGTAATTGCTGCAGAGCTGAAATCATCATCGTCATCGTCGTCATTATATCAGATGTCTCTTTTTTGATAATTGGATGACAAGCGTAATGCTAGTCTAGTTACGAAATGTCATGTCAAATACACAACTATTATATCCTATAAAGCTACTCCTCGACCCCACCTCCACTGATAAAGCTGTCTTATTCGGCTTTTAACGATTTTGTTCCGTGTTCCACTCTGAAAGGAGAAAAAACTTTTGAATCAACCATTTTGTACACCAAGTTATACCAAACGACTTTTGATAGAAACTTCTTTTTAATACAAAAAATAGAATAATACTTCATAAAATACTAATGATTTCCTATTTTATACGCTGCCTTTGGGAAAATGGTTTTGTAAGAATATTACGTAATAATACCGCAGGTACCTACTGCACCGTAAAATTAATAGAGATCAGAGAAAGCAAGTTAGCAAACGAGCTCTCTTTTTTTATCGTGAGCGAAGTAAAACTTTGTTCGCTTCCTGTAGTAGCATTACGCAGGTTTTTGTGGCGGTTGCCAAATTTGTCGCTTGAAATCCGACAATAGGCAACC
>JAHZMW010002942.1:0-10310 GCA_027743745.1 Alloscopus bannaensis
AAGGCTTAAAGTGTCTAACGAGGTGGAAATGACGAGAAAACTTGCTTTTACCCACATGATAATATATTATGTTGAGAACACGGTGTGTTTTTTGCACGTTTCTTGACAAGAGCGTGAGAGTACAGGGATATTACGTTTATGTGGCTTACGTGGTGTAAATCTTTGATTAAGACTCAAGAATAAGAACTGCACAGATAAAACTTGAGTGCAACATAATGAATCATTGTGAAGAAAAAAACGTGTCATGATCTTTCTCTCTGGACTTGAGAGTAACACTCGCTCGTGTGGCCATGTGTGGACTTTTTACGAGAGATAACAAACTGATGAGATGATCATTCTAAAAAAACTCAAGACTTTTTATGGAAATATATGCCTAACCTCTTGATTAACGACTTTGTGACTGAGGGTATTTTTTTTCGGGGTATATGCGAATTACAAGCTCGTGTTCTCTATATTTGCAGATAAACTTGAATGTGAAGATGTGTGTAGGTATAATTGACAAAACTACAGCTAAACTCTGGTTTGGGACATCGCACATAAACGAGATAATGACTGTGAAATAGTAAAAAAAATTGAAATGCAAAAGTGCACGTCTCTCTTCAATGACTAATAAAAGGAGGCCCAAAAGTAACGGAACACACTTTATGTAAATATGTTTGCACAATACAATTCCTTCGGAGATTCTCACGAGGAAGCATGTTTACTGTTTGAAAATAAAATTGACAGGATTAACTCTAGGGATATGGATACGAATGAATGGTCAACAGAGATGATAATTCTTTAATGCGACTACCTCACAAAACTGCTACATACGCACGATCTTTTTTATTTCGTGATTTTTTTTTGCAAAACGGTCATTCATTTATTACCACGCACATTAGATATCCTAGACATCACGTAACCTTTGATGAGGAAGGAGAGAGGCGGTTTTGTAAAAAAAAATATCCTGAAACTGTCGGGGTAATAAGTTATGTCAAAAATCGGCCAACCAGTATCAATAATTAATTTTCCGTCGAATCATGAACTCACTTCGATGTGACGGGGAGTGGGCATATAACGTAATTACATTTAATGATTTACAGCATAAAACTTTTATCTTCCACAGAAAACCGTTTAGAACAAACTTTTTAGTTCAAACTTTTAGACATTAAATGTATCCCGCATAATGTATGGTGGCTGCAAATTATTGACAACTTTATACATCTACGTATGGAAATATAGGGGAATACATAATGTGGCAAACCTTGGCTAAAAATTATTCAGTGTCATGCCTCACCATTTCTTCCTTGAATAAAAAACAAACTTGTCATTTAATCCTTGTCGTAAGAGGAAACTCTCATCTCTCTTTCCTCGCCCATAAAAAATCTTTAAAAAAACTCAATCCAATCAAATATGGTCTGGTTTTAGATGTAGAAAAATACATGTGTACGGAGACAGGGAAATAAAATCAGGAAAAAAGAGATTTAGTGTCTCTTTCACGTGCACTCGTGACCACAACAATCATCAACAATCATGACGATCATCCAAATCAAAAGTCCTCCAACGTAAACTTGAACTGTCATATGTGTCATCCCATATAGACTCTCTATATATCCATCTCCATCACACGTGCACTCGAACCACAACAATCATCAACAATCATGACGATCATCCAAATCAAAAGTCCTCCAACGTAAACTTGAACTGTCATATGTGTCATCCCATATAGACTCTCTATATATCCATCTCCATCGTCGTCATCAACGAAGTTTTAACGTTTTCAATTCAGGGATGAAGAAGCAGCAGCAACAGTGGCAAAAAAGAAGAGGTTTGTGTGCCACTACCATCATCTTCATCTCATCATCATTACTTATTCCATACAAGTCCTCGCAGGCTCAAAAAAAAGTCAACCAAGTTCTTGTGAGATGAGACATAGGTTTAGGTACACGTTTAAAGCTGTTTTAACTTCTTGTTTTCCTCTCTATTCCATCTATAAGTGAAAGCATACGATTTTTTTTTCATACAGAAAAAAATATGTATTGAGCCCGTCTTCCCAATAATGTGTATTGTCGAAAGAGACAAATCGACTCAATACCACAAGCTTCTGAAGCAAAGAATGATGAAGAATGGATGTTCAGAAGTTGAAACAGGATTACAACTGCGTTTCTCAATAGACACATGTGCTTCTATGCTATGCAATATTAAATGGGATGTAATGAAGGAGTTGAGCTTCATTAAAAAACAAAGTTTATAATGTTCAGTGCAGCAAGGAGAAGTGCATTAATGCATAATTTTTTGTAGTGAATCATATCCCACATTTGCTTCCGCATAAAAAATGCTAAAGTTAATGATACTTTTGAGAATGGTAGAAAAGAGTGCAGTGCTCAAGCAGCTTCAGTGAATTGATTGAGTATTGCTTGAAAACTTGATAATGATCATCATTGTTGAAGCAAAAGGTGATTACCGAAAAATACAGGTCTCCTCTTAAAAGTGTGTGGAATGCGTAGAGTTACCGTTAAAAAACAAGTGGCAACTTGGCATGAAGCGTGGCCTTAATATTTTTCAGTAAAAAACCGTTTTTTTCTCTCAACACTCAAGGAGGATTTCAGAGGTCGAAGGCTGAACCTAATTTCATCATCAAGACTTTTCATGAACATGACTTTTCTGTGACTATTTCGAGACATTTGCATGAAGTAATTTTGATATTTAGGAAGAATGTGTGTGGTAATAAATTTTGTAAATAGCTTCTTCACAGCGTTCCTTTTAAATGTTGAATACCTGCAAAAATATGAAAGCATGCAGACACTCTGTAAACTCGTCGCTGATTTTTTGGGTATTACCATAAACATAAACTATTACTTAAACTGCAACTCGCTTAAATGTGAATAAAATGTGCACCTCATAAGCATATTTGATGTTTACCAATGCATTTTATTGCATTATTCTGCGTGTTGCATGAATACATTACACATCATTGTTGCACACAGGAGCTCTCTTCTACATGATCATTATCAAGTACACACATCACAAAAAAATTGGGGTTCAAAGGTTCAGCCCATTCTCAGAAATATATTAATGGCTAAACGCTCTTTGAAAAGCCTCCTCGCATGCCTACGTGTCTTATTATCAGAGTCTCATCAAAATAATAATATTTATGAAACATTGTTATGCATGCATAAGTAGTTTTTTGTGTTTCACCTGAGCATCCTCTCTCTCCCTTGGATTCCCCTAAAAATTATCTATGTCATACTACAGCATGTTCTTAAAGTGATTTTAAAAAACGAATTTAATTTTCATCTTAAAGGTACACGAAAAAAAAACTCGATCTCCGATACAAGTAGGTCCTTTCTACCAGTGGCAGAGAGATATTAATGATAGAAAAAATGTTGGTAAAGAGCTCTCCGACCTTTTTTTCCTTTTCCCGTCAGCCTTTTGAATTGACATATGAGCTACCTCTCGGGCCTCCTGCATCGTCAAAGATGTTGCCACTTTTGACCTACAACTGCCCCACCAAAGATGGAAACGAGTGATTCATACAAAACACGAGGAACAACGTCTCTGAAGATGAGCCGTCAATATAAGCTTGTTCCGCATCTTCCCTTCCTGTTTTACTTACAATGTGACTACATTGACATTACGGAATTTCAGAATCATTCTTCATTTGCACTCAAGTCTGAACTCATTTTACACGCTCCAAGCTAGGTGCATACACACATCATTGTCAAAGACTCTTCTTGAACACTATTTGAGCCACGCCAAATGAAGGAGAAAAACTGATTATGATCACTCACACTCAAACATTGCAACCAAACACAATTTGTGTTCGTGATGATGATGAAATGACGAACAAGATTAGTCCTCAAGCTCGCATAATCATGTGCGCATATAGACAGTAATAAAGAGGAGCACATGAGTTTTTTATACGCTCATTCAAACTCAATAAGGCTTCAATACCAATTGACCTCATTTTTTCACATCGCACACACATATCTCATCTCTGGTGGTTTGCTGGTGGTGTGGTGTCATAATGACAATGTTGATATTTGGATCAATTGTTCTTGTTGAGAACAGTACTTTGTTACGCGGCTACAGAGATATTTTTTTCCAACCTCAGCGTATACTTGCCCTACCGCGGCGCGTAATCATACGGGGCACGAAACAATAACTGAGATAACCGTAAGGTGCTATAAAGTCGTTGAGTTGGTGGGTGCATTACCGAGATTTTTTATATACAAAAAATATATATAGGAGATTATATGATAAAGGTAGTGGATTTTTTTTCGCTCTCGTCACTCGTAAAACATGACACACCAGTCAAATCAGTCAAAAATTTACCTTCCTTACACTCTTTAGGTGAAAATTGCATTTTCCCCATTTAAACTTGTCTTAGCGAAAAGAGAGGATTAGCGATGCAATTGTGCACCAATAAATTGACTTGGGAGTCATCCTTGCATACATTTGTGTGGAGGATTTATTGTAATCATTTTGTAAAGACCTGTTTTCCTCTGTGAACAATATGATTATGCACTTTTGAGGCTTCAGGTAGCAAATAAAACCACACATTGTGTGTCAGTGCAGCATAGCAAATGCATCTACATTTTTTTTATCTCTATGCAATTCCTCCCTCCCTTTATTCAGTTTCTAAGTTTTTAATCCGTTTTGTATGTCGATGAACATTTATGCTGCGTAATAATAAAAGATGTGCTTCTTCATTCTAGTAATCATTATATTTTCTCTCCCTTGTGTGTCAACTTGTCAACCGCGATGAGGTACATTCTCTCGAAAATGATTACATTGCAGTTGCATCTTTCTTAGAGAGCTTTTTGTTGGTGCTCAACGAGTCGAGTAATTGGTCTCGTATTTCTTTGATACTCGTACCATCGTGAGACGGAGCCCTGTCAAAGAATAAATATGACATGATGATAATACCCTTGTGCAAAATGCACAAGTGCATTGTAATAAAAAAAACTTGAATTATTCGAAAGCACTACTGGCATATTTAGACCTGACATTTTCAAGTGTAGACGCCTATATTTCAGGAGAAAAAAAATGTATCCATTTAGATAAGAGTCAGAATGCGGACTTATGACTCACAACAGAAAAGAAAGATGCAACTTGTTTCTTTTTCGGTTTTTTGTGTAATGTGTCGCTCCCCACACACGTTCGAAAGATTTGATACTCGTACCATCGTGAGACGGAGCCCTGTCAAAGAATAAATATGACATGATGATAATACCCTTGTGCAAAATGCACAAGTGCATTGGAATAAAAAAACTTGAATTATTCGAAAGCACTACTGGCATATTTAGACCTGACATTTTCAAGTATAGACGCCTATATTTCAGGAGAGAAAAAAATGTATCCATTTAGATAAGAGTCAGAATGCGGACTTATGACTCACAACAGAAAAAAAAAGATGCAACTTGTTTCTTTTTCGGTTTTTTGTGTAATGTGTCGCTCCCCACACACGTTCAAAAGGATACTTGTCTTCAATAGTTGATTGGGTCGCTTTTGTTTCATTTTGAAAGTAGGAAAAGTGTGCAAAATAAACTTTATCGTTTTAACTGGTGTGAGACCATCCCTTTTGAAACGCGAAGGTTTAAGGTTTGTAAAAGGAAAGGCCGCCTCATTAAATGTAACAAGTTGGCAATTTTTTTTTGTTCGGATTGTGACACCATATAATATAGTAGAGAGATTTTGACTTTTTAAAAATTGTGAGCGTGTTACGTTAAGTGTCCTAGACTTGACTTGGCTACCTGAAAATCTCACCTAACTAGACCAACCGGGTTTTTCGACTTGGCACCATTTTCCTCCTTGTGAGACTTTTCCATTTTATATTTTTTCCGCACCGCTCGATCCTCTCATTTCATTCAATTTTTCACAAGAAAAAAAAATACTCATTTGACCGAACACAGGTGAAACGTATGGGACGCGTAGATCAAGTTGTTTTTGTTGTTGGTCATGATGATGATGAAGGTTAGTCGTGAACGAGATAAAATATATTTTTTTTATCTGGGTTTACCCAGTAGTTGAAGCTTAAAGTACTGTAGAAAAAAACGATGATCAACTCGGCCAAGTCATTATCAAAGCTATCAAAAAGTTGAGGGCAGTCGTGTAGCATGCAAACTGTAATCTGGAGCAAATCAAGCACGGATTTCACGGATATGTATGTTTAAGGGATGATATGGGGTGAGAAAGTTTACAGGGGGTGGGGATTGCAAGTAAGGTGTGGAGAAGATGGGGATGGTGATACAGATAAAGAGATGGATGTCGAGGTGGTGCGATGGTGTGAAAGTGATTGAAGGTGACGGTTTTACGGACTCTTGGTTTAAAGTTAAAATTTTATGAATACGATCAAGTTAAGGAGCGATAATAAGTTTATTATTTTCAGAATAGTAAGAAATATACGGTAGGTCGATGGATCATTTTGACTGTTGATTTGATTCAGTAAGTAAACTTACCGTGAATCTCGCTCCATTTGCGTTTTTAATGAAACGAATTAAACGATTTTTCCTTCCTCACTCCCGATTTCCTTGTGACCTAATCCCCTCATGTAACGTTCAATATAACGTATTTTATGTTAAAAACAGTCCCACTGCAGGTTTCCGTCCCGCTACTTTATCCGAAACAGTTACAAACCCAAAAATGACACGACTACATTATCAACTAACATTTATCTTTTTTATCCTTTCACTGCACGTCAACACGTCACTTTCCACTACCGCATTACCAACTCACTTTTTTAAATCCATTTTTTTCTGCAAATCTCTTCAATTTTTTAAACTGTGATTTGCAAAAATCACGAATTTTTCAGGAATAAAAAGTGCACAACGGTTTGCACTCTGAGGAGATTATATATTCAGACTAAACTCCATTCAAGCAACCTTCAAGTTCACTTCTTGGTTTTCATTTTATTCCTCCTTCTAATTACTCCTCAATAACAGTGGGAGATAAAAAAGGAGAGAAAAAGTGCAAACTCCATTTTTATTGCGTGTTTCGAGTAATCCTGCGCAAATCCGTACAAACTCGAATTGACTTTTAAGCGAATTTAAGAAAAAACCTGGTGAGACTGAGATAGAAACGACTTTCATTTAAATTAAGTGATACGTAATATGTATGAATACGCTACATATTTTTTTACCGTTAATTTGCCGAATAATGCTCATTGCGTCTTATGTACATAAGTACCTGAATAGTAAATAGCTAGGAACTGTAGATACAACGCTAAACAAACAACAATGAGCCATTCTTAGTATTTCTGAGTGTAAAATACAATTTGCATTACTTCAACAAAAAATTCAAATTCGCTAATCAACTATGCTATATTTAAATTGTATTGGTATTACTTACAAAAACTATTTTAATCTCTTCATGTATCACAATCACACCCAAAGCATGAAAAAAATCACATCCCTGAATAAAAAAAGATAGAAAAATTCCTTCATTGAGAGAGGAGATTGAAGGGTGTTGTAATACAAGAGGATTTACAAGATATTGCAAGAGTTGAGATAACATGCTTCATATACGTTCACTTACTCCATAAAAACGAAATCAATTGATTCCAATTTTTTCCACTATTATGCATACACCGTTTCACATGGTTAAAGGTAGTTTATAATAAGATGCGATATGATTAGTGGATACAATTTATAATGGTCGAGGTCATTACGTTGTGAATAAAAATGAAGTACATCACGCTTATAAATGGAAATCCCTTCAACTCACACACGTACGCACCTGTCTAAAAATACATCCTAAGCTGAAGTACCGTAGTACGTGCCTTTTGTCTGGAATTGAATGTACACATGGAATACTAAGGGCTGTCTTTTTTTTTAAATTCATCATGATTCACATGGAATGAGTACCTGTTCAACATGGATATAAACACCTTCCACTCGAGTCCCGTTATTTAAGCGGAAAAATATGAGAATAATATGTCTACATGACTATTATTGACCATATAAAAGGTTAGTACTTGATTGCTTACCTTGAACATTTGAAATGATGTTTCGATTCAAGTATTTTGACTCGAGTCCCGACTTCGACAAGTGCCACAAAGGGAATCAAGGGCGACTCCCCTCGTTGTTCTCCAAAAATTGAAAAGAAGTCGCCTCTATCTCCGTCGTCTCGTATGTGTGTCGGCGTCTTTTTACAGGCTGGCTAACCTTGACAAGCCCTGAATGATTTTAAAGAGCCCCGCAGGACTACGGGTTTTTCTTCCAAATTGAAGACAGGGATGAGATAAGTTTTTAGAGGCTCTTTTTTGTTGTAGAAAAAAAAAAGTCATGGATTCACTCATCCATCAGCCTCCATATCTCTCGGTTTTATAAGATTTCTTGGAGAAATGCTTAGGCACATCAAATCCTATATTTATATATATATTATTGTCTCGTTCCCATCATTACTCTTTTCCAGACACTGTATCCTAATCGTGCTGAGCCCACTGAGACATGCACAATAACACTGGTCTCTAAAAAACCTCCCCAAAAAATGTGTCCAGGGATAATATAATGGAGCATCCACAAAAAACTGGGGATGATGTTACTTTACTAAGTGCGTGCACAAGTTGTATATATTCCTTTTTTATATAAAGGCCAAAATAATAAAGGGGGATTCTTTTTTTCGTTGGTCAGTCCAGTGTTGATATTTTTTTTGAGCAGAGGGAAATCATTAAGGGCAGGTGGTTCTTGTAAAAATTCCCATTCCGTCCAAAACCTGTTCCCTTTTTTCTTCTTTGAAAAAAAGCAAGGAAAAAAATCTCCAAATCTTACATCTCTTCTGGTGTCTCCTTCCTTTGCATATGAAGTGATCTTGTTCCGAAATCAGAGAGATAGTTGATGATCTTTCTTGTATTTTTATGTTTCTTTTAAAATCGAGCCTTGTTCTCAGAGATGGATTCCCACGGTTTTAGCCGACCTCCGTTTTAAAAGGAGCCTTTGGGTTGGGTGTTTTTTTGGAGTGTATATTTATGGGCTGTTAGATGTACACGGCTGCTGGAGAAGGCTGATTTATATGTGCTTGGGTTTCACACAAGATTTACTTCAGACGAGATCACCAAAAAGGTTTTAGAGTTTTATTGTGTAGAGTACTGGAGAAAACTGTTCCTTTGTGAAGATGTACGTACACGTTAACACGGACAATTAATGTCGCCTCAGTTAATGAGCACTTTGTCTCTCGACAGAGAACTGGGTAAGATTTCAGGTACAGATTCACCTGTCACAGAATTGATATGTCAATGTTGGAGTCGTTTCTGTGAATTTTTGTTCTTCCTTGAGGTTTGTATTAAAATAGGGTTGGTAAAATTGTTTGCTGTAGATTGGTTGCTTAAGTTGGTGATTAAAGTTTATGAAAATAGGGAGACTGTAACAGTTAGAAATAACAAATACTAACAGTTTGCACACTCTCACTGTGAGTCAGAACCTGCCGAAAATAACTCTTTCCTCAATGTTTGCCATGTAAATCAAGTCCTATTAAATGCCGCACACAAACACCTCGAGAGTTCTGCGCCTCCGTTCTTCTAGGTCCGGAATGACTAATACAATTCCAGGCTGGCCAACATTTGGTCAGCAAGCCCACAATAGTTGAACAACAGCGCAGCAAATTCAGGAGAAAGAGTTGATGTATTATTTAGCAGCTTTTTAGACTCTGTACCTTGCTACATATAGCTGAACTCACGTCACTCACTTTGATGTCCAGAAAATGAGAACACCGCACACGTTCTTATATCACAATATGCGGTATTTTTTCTTTAAGCTTTTTTTTCTCCGCTAATTTTCTTCACATAAAGGCCTGAGCTAATAATTTGCTTAATACTGAAAAATTTTATGCGTCAACCACAAAACTAATTTTTCTTATGTGGTAATATACTGAAAGTCAAAAAATATTAAGGCAATCTTATACAGCCACGCAGCAATCACGAGAGTTTTGGTGAGAAGAGGTTGTGCTGTGTGTCTGAATTGTGTGATGTGTTCAGATACACTGGTTGTCTTCACGAGCAGCACAAAACTTTTTTTCTACAAGTGACGATGATGAGAGTCTACATGATAATATTGTAGTTTTGCTGTGTGCTTTGCTTATGCCCACTGTTCCATGCTTTAAAAAGGCTGAGCGTGAGCACATAAGATTTCCACTAGTTTTGTACCTTTATATATTATCTGCTGTCGTATATTCGTATTCTGAAGTTAGATATATATAACGTTAAGCATTCTCATGCATACTAAGGGTGCGCTCTCCTAATTTTAGCACCCACGGAATCTTTGCGTTGTGTGGCCAATGCTGCTTATCGGGGTGCTACCAAATGCCAATAAAAGCATTAAGTGGTTCATGGGAGA
>JAHZMW010002943.1:0-26819 GCA_027743745.1 Alloscopus bannaensis
AAATCGGAGGACCTTTGGAGAGAAATTAAGTTTGTTCTGGACAATTTTGCGGCTCCTTTCACTGCGTTGTTTATGGTGAGGTAGCGAAAGTCCGCTAATTCGCATTAACTCGAACGTAGAAATTTTTTTTTTTAGAATTCTCATTTTTTCATTGCAGAAATTGATGGAACTTGCCAAGCAGCATGTTGAAAATAAGGATGCCATCAAAATCATATACAACTCGCTTCTGATGATCACAAAAATTTTCAATTCCTTAAACGCTCAGGATATTCCGGAATATTTTGAAGACAACATGGCCGTCTGGATGTCGAATTTTCTCCTTTTACTAACCACAGATATTCCATTACTTAAAACTGGGGTACGGTCCAATTCCCTTGTTTTATTTTATGTATGTACTTAAGAATAACCCTATAATTTACAATTTAATGAATAGGACGATGAAGAGGCGGGTCTCCTGGAGCAAATTCGATCTCAAATTTGTGATAATATTGGCATGTATGCCCAAAAATATGACGAAGAGTTCCAAGATGTGCTACCACAGTTTGTCACGGCAGTTTGGAATCTGCTGACTTCAACCGGAAACCAGTCGAAATATGATATGGTAAGTTATTTTTATGTAAATACACTTACTTATTTTTAAAGTTATTTGGTTTATACGCAATGTGTTCACATATATTTACACGTCGAATATGAATGTTATTATAAGTTGTTGGTTTACTACATCGACTTTTTTTTAAAAAATTGTAGCTTGTGAGCAATGCAATCCAGTTTTTAGCACTGGTTGCAGAAAAACAGCAACATACTCACTTATTCTCTGATGCAAATATTTTGAGCAGTATTTGCCAAAAGGTCATAATTCCCAACATGGAATTTAGAGGTAAGTTAATCTTAATCTAGTTATTTATGCTGAATTAAACACTAGTTTAAGTTCACGTTTCTACTGAAATGTATTATATGACGTTTGCTCAGAGTCTGATGAGGAACTCTTTGAAGACAACCCTGAGGAGTACATTCGGCGTGATATTGAAGGTTCCGACGTGGATACTCGACGTAGAGCAGCTTGTGATTTTGTCAAAGCATTGTCGCGCCATTTTGAGCCGCAAATTACAGAAGTGTTTGGTCAATATATTACGGTCAGTGATAGTACTATTTAATCATGTTTTCATGTTTCATGCAAATTTACATAGTTGTAACTCAGGTATTTGAACTATACAGGCAATGTTGGCCCAACACAACCAAAATCCAGGAGGAAATTGGAAGAGCAAAGACGCTGCATTATATTTGGTGACGTCACTCGCTGCTAAGGGTCAAACCCAGAGGCACGGAATCACGCAAACGAATCAACTGGTGAACATTACAGATTTCTATCAGACCCACATCCTGCTAGAACTTAAAGCATCGAACGGTTAGCATTGTCAAAAGATACATTTATCATGTGCCAATTTGATGTAACTCACCTATTACCCAATTCTAATATACGATTTTTTACGATTGCTTACCTGTAGTAAATGATGTTCCTGTGCTCAAAGCGGATGCTATCAAATACCTGATGATCTTCAGGAGTCAGCTTCCACAGTATTTGGTCAAGGAGGGATTTCCATTGTTGATTCGTTTTCTTGGGGCAGAGAGTCCCGTCGTGCATACTTATGCGGCCAATTGCATCGACAAAATTCTTATAATGAAGAACACGGACTCCACAGCACTGTAAGTTCAGAAATACAAGCCGTATCCTTTGAGTTGATATTTTCTATAAGGAACGTGCTCCAAGAAAAATTAACACATGTTTAATGTTTCCAGTGTGAAATCTGCTGACATCAGTTCAATTGGGCAGGAACTTCTCACCGCTTTGTTTGCTGCTCTAGAAAAGCCGGCGTCGAAGGAAAATGAATATGTTATGAAAGGTACAAATATTTCAATTACTTGAATAGAGTACACCGTTTTGCGTGCAGAATACTACTTTATTTTTACGAATTTATGATTATGGTTATTGATTTAGTATGTATTTGTATTGAATTTAAGCAATCATGCGATCAATGTCTACCTTACAAGAGGCAGTGATTCCACTCATGTCCACCGTGCTTCCAAAGCTGATTGAAATGCTTATGATGGTCGCCCGCAACCCCTCAAAACCACACTTCAATCATTATTTATTTGAAAGCTTGTCACTGAGCATTCGAATAATGTGTACAAAGAATCCTCAATTTGTTGCTCAGTTCGAGGCGGCGCTATTCCCAGTGATTCAAGGAATTTTGCAGCAAGATATTATCGGTAAGGCAAGGGCTTGTGCGGCTCCGATGGAATTTGTATAATGACGAATTGACCTGTAAGAAAATTCGGTTCTGCTTTTTTCAGAATTTATACCTTACATGTTCCAAATACTGTCGCTGTTGCTGGAATACCATCAAACCACGATTCCGGATGCGTACATGTCTCTTTTTCCTTGCCTTTTGGTGCCGGTCCTTTGGGATAGGCCTGGCAATATACATCCGCTGGTGCAACTTCTCCAAGCGTACATCAGTAAGGGACCTCAACAGGTTGCAGCCAGTGACAAGCTGGTAAGATTATTTCCATCCATAATAAAGCATGAAATTGTGAATTAAGGATATTGTGAAAGCTAATTAGACGCATTTTAATGTCTAAATTACTAATTGTAATTAATCTTTTACATTTTAGAATCCTCTGCTCGGAGTCTTTCAAAAATTGATTGCTTCAAAAATGAATGATCATGAAGGGTTTTACTTGGTTCAGACTTTGGTTGAAAAAATGCCAGCGTGAGTTTTTATTATAACAAAAAATTAACGGACTTCAGATACTGGTTGTGTGAATCTTGAGTTAATTAATACTACTTTATGTTTGTCTCAGGGAGATAATGCAGCCATTTTTGAAGCCAGTATTTCTGCTTTTGTTCCAACGAATTACTTCGTCGAAGACGACCAAGTTTGTCAAGGGTCTCCTGGTGTATTTTAGTGTCTTTATAAACAGATACGGGCCACGGGATTTTATTACATTGATTGACAGTATCGAGACCAAATTTATGGCGAAGGTATTGGATCGCCTTTTTATCGCTGAAGTGCAGAAAGTTTCTGGAACTATTGAGAGGCGACTTTGCGCAGTCGGAATTACCAAACTGCTTTGTGATGCGCCGGACATAATGCTAAACGGAGATTATGCTATTTACTGGTAACCAACATAGTTTTGATTCTAGTTCTAAAAAAACTGTTAGATATATTTAGATACTTAGTAAAATCCTGTCGATTTTCTTATAGGATGCCATTACTGACAGCTTTAGTTAAGCTGTTTGAACTACCCGAAGACGACAGTATACCAGAAGATGAACACTTTGTGGAAATTGAAGACACTCCTGGTTATCAAACTGCGTATTCTAGACTGAACTTTGCCGGAAAAGCGGAGGTGGATCCTTTGAAGGGTAAAACGCTAATAAGTAATATCAATGAACAATGTTAAACAGGCATACTTGCAACCTAAACGTGCTGGATTGTTTGGTAACATTTGCAGAAACTGTGCCTAATGCTAAAGCCTTCCTAGCACAAAGCTTGGCCAAACTGAATGTCGCTGCTCCCGGCAAACTTGGCCCATTAACTGCTACTATGGACCCTCAAGTACAAGCGTACTTAACAAAATATCTAGCAGAAGCAAATGTACAACTTTAAGTGGCAGCTTCTTTCTATTCAGCGACGGGTAGGATAAGATTTTTTTTGAAATATGTACCTTTTGCATTTATTTACACTACAAAGAATGATCAATTACCTACTATCAATTAAAACATTTCTTCCACCTCACTCTTCTAACCCTGTGGTTACAGCGTATTATCAAATATAAGCTCGTAAATAGTACAATATTCTACTTTGATGAACAGTATGAATAGTATAGTATGATAAAAATTCGCACACTGTTTTGTAAGATACAGTTTCATGTATAATGTCAATGATCAAGTTTTAAAATCAGATTAAAGAGAACCGAAAGTAAGAATTCTGACAATGGAATTGTTTCTTGAAGCATCAAGCAGAAGAATATTAGCACACGCTTTGGAAATACCGTTGTATAAAATAGTTTTTAGCTTTGGTGAGAAATACATTAAAATGTTAACGCGTAATTGTTTTGCATACACCTTGGCTTTTCAGGGATCTACACACATTGAAAACTTCTGTGCTTATGAATTTGAGCACATCAAGTTCAGACCACTCTGCCCGGTCATGAAATCTGACTTTTTTCAGCAACACAGCTGTACTCTTTGCACGAGACAGACGAGAGCTGAGGAACGCAGATACCTTGTTTTGGGAGCGCACATGGTCGTCAGTTTTTGTCCTCTCAGGTATCATTTTTAATTGTTGAGTTACACAAATACACTAATTTTCGTGTAAACGTCCGTCCTACCTGCGATGTCGACGTATTCGATCTAATCTGGCATTTACATTGCACCACATATATCAAAAAAATAAGCAGGGTTGAAACTTAACAAATTCGTCAAGTGCTTTGAGTCGTGAAAGGTTAAGACAAGTTCACATGCCTACTTCGTAGCACAAATTCATGCAAAGTTTAATGAAAAAAACTTCTCGAAAGTTATTGGATGCAAAATGAGCTAAATCTACAAACGGTTTCACTTCACTTGAAGCATATTATTTCATTTGATGAATCAATGGTTTCTTAGTGCAGTCCAGTGCCGTGTGAAAATGAAGGATTCCTGGAAATGTCTTCTCGCAATCACAAAGCATACACTGGCCCCACATCCGGGAAGCCGTGGTGCTCCAAGGCCCTTCCAGTTCCTCTATTCACGAGGATTGCACACCGCCATGCTTTCCAATTTGCAGGCAGCAATCAAGCAAGATGCAGGTCGTAGTACCACCGGGGGCAACCCTTGGAAGGAAGCTGCGTCCCTGCTTCTTGTAGCACCAATGAATAATAGTGAGCCATACTCATTAGGATACTTGGTAATTAATGGATCATGTATTTTTAAGAATTTCTATAAGAAAGCGCTCGGAAATGTAAAACCAGTACAATTTTTCCTAATTCATGACGAAGATGTTGGAGCGCTCGAGAACCAGCCGAGTTCAGCCTGGAAGCTTAGTATTTCCTGGAGGAAATGTAGACCCTGTAGACTCGAATCCGGTTTGGATCGACATGTTCAAAGACATTCAACAGGTTGATTTGTCCCAACAAAGATTTTTTCAAGATGGCGCTCACATTCCAGCCATTTACCGGAGCGACTCCGCCGACTCTCCAATTCCAAAAGAGGTCTCCCTCCGAATCACAGCGATCCGGGAGACCTTTGAAGAAGCTGGCGTGCTCCTTTGTAAACCCAGATCCATTGCTGACCTCACTAAGTCGTACTACGAGTTCCCCCAGTTGGAGGACAGGAATGAGGTGAAGGCTTGGCAAAAGAAGATCCGGAAGGACTCGAAGGAATTCATCGAGTTGTGCAAGCAACTCGACTGTGTCCCAGATATTCACAAGCTACATGACTGGAACAACTGGCTGACGCCGACGATCATGAAGTCTAGAAATCGGTTTGACACAATCTTTTACATGATAATGCTACCGACATTGGCCCACGTCACGATCGACGGGCATGAGGCAACCAAGGCTCAGGTAAGGCAATCAATTCTGATTCAGCTACATGGAATGCATAACCAAAACAAAACTGCAATGCATGTGTGGCATATTTTTTCAGTGGGCATCCCCCTCGTCAATTTTAAATGAATATGGGAAAGGCCTGATTAAGCTGGTGCCTCCACAAATGTATGAAATTAGCAGACTAGTATCATCAAAGACATTTGCTGACCTTGAGCACAAGATCCAACTTCGCAAAAAGTTGGGCATTGAGAGATACATGCCAGTGGTGAAAGTTGCGTCGGATGCAACTCTCTTCACTCTTCCAGGTATGCAAATACGTGGTGAAAGTGAAAGCGTTGTAGTATTGTAAACTTTGCATGCAACTGGTTTGTTTGGACCTTGCTGCTCAATGTTTGCTTATCTGTAGGTGATGACCTGTATCCTGCATCCCCAGACTACCTCGGAACGGACGAGAGTCCAATTCAGGAAATTGCCAAAACAGTGTCTCAGCTCAAAGAGGAGAGTAAAAACGTTCACAGAGGCATTGGNAAACAGTGTCTCAGCTCAAAGAGGAGAGTAAAAACGTTCACAGAGGCATTGGGAAAGGGGATGGGACGTTGTCAGGCTATGATATTAATGTGACTCGTTATGGTCACATTTACTGAGCATAAAAATTCCACCGAAAAGGTGTCCGCTTTTTGTGAAGAAATAAGAGTGACAATTAATACAAATGTGCTATTAGATATAAGCTAGCTCTAAAGATGCAGTTTGTTGCTATTTAATTACATGATACGGGGTTACCCTCGATAGTAAACTTTCTGCATATGGGCCTATTAGTCAGATCAGATAATATATTCTTGTAATGGTCGCCTTGAATAAAGTGCCAAAGCGAAATTTTATATGAAACATATTGTGCTCAGTTTCTCTTTCTATCGATGGATGTTAACAATGTCAACCGCCCAAGCATGTCGGAAAAATTACTTATCTCTTTAATTTCTTTGAGCATTTCCATCCTGTAAGAACCGGAAAGCATGACGCGATGTAGCTAACTTGAGGACGAATATAGGTAGTCACTGCAGCACATTCGTGAGGGAAAGTTTTACGAATTCGATTTACGAATCACTGTATGCGTTGAGATTGGCAGGATTACATTCTGCGATACTTGAACCACATGTCAGCCACCTTGGTTTGCATTCACCATGATGAAGATTATGATAATGAATGCAGTGATGATAATATGTGCCCGTAAAGAACATGAGATCGCAATCTAGAATTTAATCGTAATACCTAAAATCCTAATTGAGCGTGATGTGACACAAACTGACACAACGATATACGCAACTATTGTGCTTAAATAACCGATGTCTATATACGTATGTTACTGTACTTTAACATGATCGATGATCACCAAATCATGTAATACAAAAATATTATTAGATCAGTGCACATATCGATCTAGTTCTATCACAAACGATAATCGAATCAAAAACTATATCACACGTAACTTATATACTATATACTAATTTTGCAACTTTGTCTCTTTGATTAATGCTTTCTGCATGTTCCGTTACTTGCATCGTCATCGCATACCTTTTTTATGAAAAAGCACTAGTATGCACTAAAGCATGGAAATTACATTACCTTTCGTAGCTGTTATAGCCCTGTACTAGAGCCAAAGCCAATCCATTATGCGAGTACTTTCGGTCTAAATTGATTCAGACAAAATTTCCGTGTCATTTACTTCATAGATTACGGTAGGCAAGCATTGAAACGATTTTTATTAATTAGTTTTGTGCTCCCGACGATTTAAGGTTGGTACATCATAATTCATATAATTTTCCAGTTTCAAGCGAGTCTCTTCACTCTTGGAAGCCTCCATAAAACATTCAAGCTTGTATTACCTTTTATACCTGTGTATCAAATCCCATTTTTTACACACTTGCACACCTCTTCGGGGCAATCTGAAACTACCCCTGCCCCACTGTGGTGGTCATGCAATAAGAGCCTTTCGCCGCACACCTTGCAGAGAGTGCCTTCACATTTATTTTTTGCATGAAAATGTGAAATGCACACACCGACTGAGCAGACAAAATGGGTTTCTGTGTGGAATATGATACACGCGAGCGATATGGAATACGTAGGAATTTTGGTATTCCAAAAACACTTGCAAAAATACATGTTTTCTTGAGCGAAAGCCTTTCTCTTTTGTGTCTCTAGAGTGAGAGAGAAGTCAAGGTCATATTACCGTTGTTCCTCCAAAAATCCTCTCCACTTTCACGATTTCCCTGCTCTCTCCCGTCTAGTCAGACAGAGTGCTCTTAAAAATATCCGAGAAAACCGATTTTTACTACTGCGGTGGACTACTCGGTGTACCGAAAAACTTGGTTTTTGTGAGTGGTTTGTGTACAAAATCGAGAGTAATATAATGTTATCATTGCAATGTTATCTGTAGAGAGGACTGTTCGAAAATCGTTGTGGTTCGGGAAGAACGGGTGTGTGGAACAAGTTGAAGCGGCTCATCGAGGTAAAGCACTTCCTGTTTTCGGATATATTACTTTGCCACGATTTGTAGATACAAATTGCTCCTAAATGATGCTTATTGAACTGCTTTTTTGTGTACTTTTTACAGGGAGGTGTGTCTTGGCTCAGAAAGTTTTGGAGAACTGCTGTGGATGTCAGCTGACCACATCGCCGTTGCCAATTTGTCGTCAGAAATGACATCGGAGTAGAGCAGTGTGTCATACAGAAGACGTCATAAAAACTATAATCCGCAGCACCGCCCCGATATATATTGGCTGAGGCATATTGGAAATTACTTGTGGAGGATCGGATAGGTACTGAGACTCGACATTTGCAACTATTTTTGGGAGAGGAAGGCTGACAGGTAATGAAATCAATGAAGGCAAATGTGAAGTAATGTTTTGGTTAATCATGACTTAGTGATTGTTTGAGGAGTGTAATAATGTTCATTTTGTGATACAGAATATTTCCTGTGTGCAGTATGGTGAAGATCCAAGTGATGTTGCAACTAAGGTACAATATAGCCCATGGTCTGGTGACAGCTGCTCAAAATGCACCCAGTGCCCGGAAAGTCACTGGAGGCTTGCCCTGGCGTGAAGCCGCGTCGGTAATGCTCGTTTCGCCGACGCCTTTGCAGGAATCGAGCGGTAATGGTGGTAGTGCAGATTCCGGTGCTGAAGGTGCATCGAGTACTCCTGTCAAAGAGAAGCCACATTTTCTAGTCACTCAGAGGTCGAAAACGAGTGGATCCTTTTCGAACATCTTATGCTTTCCTGGAGGCAATGCGTGTCAAGCGGACAGTGATCCGCAGTGGATTCATAGGTTTAACGTGTCCAGTGGTGTATTTGTTGAGAAAGGGGTGAATTTTATACATCCCCACGGTGAACTGCCCGGTATTTATGCTGCAGACAAAAAGTCGGGTCCTGGAATGCCGGATACACTCCCGAAGACGATAGCGCTTCGACTCACTGCGATTCGAGAGACATTTGAAGAAACTGGAGTTCTCCTCTGCAGAACGTTTGAAAAAGAAACTTGGAAAAAGGGAATTGGGCAAGAATCACGGCTTGGACTGGGTAACACGGCCAATGTATACGAAATCGAGGATCCAAATGAGCTCCAAGAGTGGCAGGCAAAGGTCAGAGAGGATGCCGCGCAGTTTCAGAAATTATGCAATACTTACGGATGCGTTCCGGACCTTGACGCGTTAGTAGAGTGGAATGATTGGTTGACACCTAATTGCTTTGGAATGCAGCGGTATGACACCATGTTTTATTTGGCACTAGTCCCTCAGAGTTATCCCCTCTACATTTGTCCAGATGAGGTGGAATCTGCGTCGGTAAGTATTTAGAGAAAAAATGATATTTTCTAAATAAGCGAGGCTTGTGAATATTTTAATTAAAATTAATTTTTATTTTAGTGGCTGACGGCTGACCAAGTTCTCTCAGACTGCGAAGAAAGGAAATGTAAGATGATCACACCCCAGATTTATGAACTTAGCAGATTACGATCTTCATCAATTAAGAAAATCTCGCAACTAATGAAAATCAGACTAAAACTGGGCTTAGCACGTTGGTGTCCCGCTTACATTCGAGCCAAAGACGGCTACCTTTCTGTTTTCCCAGGTAATTTATATCTCAACAGAAATACATTTGAAGTTCGAAACGATTGTTTGAAACCCCGTCTTTTTGTTTTAAATATTTTTTAGGCGACGATTTATATCCGCAAGATATAAGGATAGAGGTTTTCGAACCCATTAGTTCGATTGACTCAACCCTCGATGAGCTCCGTGATACCACTTTTCACCATCACCGAATTGAGTACAGATCCGAGTTTGACTTTAGAGTAGTGATAAAAAATTACAGAGAGAAATCTGGTCATGTATATCTAGATATGTAGCTTGTAGATCAACGCTGTACTGTACTGGTCACATCGAATTTTAGGTATATATGTACTTTACATTGGCAGAATGACACTTTCATCCCTTCCGTGATATCCCCCGACCTATGTATACGTATTCATACCGTAAGCGTAACTAAATGTACGATTCTAATCCATAGGATTTCATTTCATGCTTCTTGGAGTGTGGCAAGTGAATGTGTAACCGTTTTTCAAATGTTTTTAATTAATTGTATTAGACAAATGTTAGCTTTGTTTGGAACTCATTAACTGCATAAATATTACTGTACAGATGTGCACGAAGCTGGTAATCAAAGCGAATGTATGCTGAAAACGTTTATGAAGTAGAATAATCAAATTACTAACTTTTTGATTACTTCGTATAAATTTTTTAGATACGCACGTGTAGGTATGATTTGTTGTTCTCAGCAATAATAAGTACAATACCTATAAATAAAAAATATTTCGGTTTATCATTATTGTTTAAAATCACGCTTGTAAGATGAACTGTTTTTTTATTTTCAAGAACTAAGATTTTAAGATTTTGACACACACCTAAACTAGACGCGTTACATATAAAACACTTTCCTACTCTGCACATTATTTTATTTGACTAAAGTAAGCAAACATTATGGTGTTACAAAATTAATACTCAGTGAAACTAAAAAATAATATTTGCTTCAAATTCCAAGATGCTCACTTGTCCAACTCAACAATCACAATAAGTGTAAAGTAATTGCACATAGATAATTTGCAATGAAAACATAAGAACTATGCTGTAACATAACACAGAAACAGGAATCAAGCAGTTACTCAAATACGAATACGTAAATGTTTTATCGCTTTCTCCATCTTTCAACTGAATTGATTAAGCACTCTCTGGAAGTCTTGTTGAAAAACTGATACATTTCTTAAACTATAATTTAAAAACCCATCCAGTTTCATAATTTATCTTCATATTGGCAGATTTCACTCAAACTTTTCAGCTTACGTATAGCACAATAATTCGCCGTACAAATGTGTCTTTTAGAGTAACTTCAAAGTACATCTCAATTGAAATTAACGAGCTCAATCATTGTTTCGCTGTTAAGCCTTCTTAAAAACTTTATCCTTCATGATTCCTATACGGCGAAGATGATTTGAAATCTTTACAATTAAAAAGTTTTTTTTTCTGTTAAAAAAGTATTTTCAAGTCTTGCACAATCAGGTTGCATACGGTGGAAATCAGGTAGACATTACATTATTAATTACATAGATTATTATTCTGTGCAAGTCCTCTCGCCCAATTTATTTTTAAGTAGAGGAGCTCACCGCAGCTCCACGTAGTTGGCTGGGAAAAGTCCAAACTTGCCGTTACATTCTCCTCTCCACCAGCCTTCATCAATCTGGAAAGAGAAAGTGAAAACCTTTGATTTTTATAATGCTTTTTCTTTCACACGAGTAGAAAATATTGCATTGTCAGAAAGAAACTATATAATATGTGTATATACCATTTCTATATTCGTGATGACATCACCAGGATCAAAAGATATCTCATCTTCGGCGGCTATTAAGCAGAAATAAAACCTTAAGTTGTAGATTTTTTACCTATTTTATGTTTTATGCATTACGGCATACGAAGGAAAATCATACCGGCTTGGTAGTCGTAAATGGCGACCGCCACATCATTCCCATTCTGGGACGTAGCACTTGGTGAATTGAGCGAGTTCCCGTTGGGCGATGTCGCTCCTCCAGGAGGTCCAACGACGCCCTGACTATTCGGCTCGTCATCCCAGTCCTCATCGTCTACCTCGTCGTCATCCTCCTCCTCCTCTTGTCTCAGCCTCCTTTGGGCTGGAGGGAGTTGGGCTTCCAGCTCCCTCGACCGTTGCTTCTGAGCCTCCTCCACCATCGACAGCTCATTATGCATTCGCTGAAGGTCGTCCATCCCCTTTTGAGCTTCCACCTCGATGAGGCGACGTTGTTGCTCGAGGTCGTGGAGGCGTTGCTTTTCGGCAGCATCGGCTTCCTCCTCCGCCCGTTTACTTCGACAGCTTCTTGCCGTTGACGCTCCTGCTCCGCTTCCCGCTTCCGTTGGAACTCCACCTCGGCTTCCTCTTGTCGCTTGAGGTCCTCCTGCTTCCGACGCCGGGTTTCTTCCTCCTCACGTTCCCGTTCCAACTCCTGTTGCTTGTGACGTGCTTCTTCAAGTTCTTGGAGTTTCCGCTGCTCTCGAGCCTCTGTCTCCTTTCGAGCATCTTCTTGCACTTGTTGTCGTTGGGCGGCTTCCTCATCCTTTTGTTTTTGAGCCTCTGCGAATTTCTTTTGGGCATCTTGTTCCTTCGCTTCGCGCTCCTGTCGTCGACGACGCTCTTCCTCGGACTTTTTCTGGGCTTCTTCCTCACTCGATTTGGCCATCGACTCGAAGCGAGCTCGAAGGTCGGACGTTTTCCGCTCAACTTGAGGACGGGTCTTCTCGTAATTCGTTCCAACCTTTTGAGGTTCTCCGTCATCGAAACTGTGGGCAGACTTGTCGACTCGGTCAGTTTCAAGGCCAAATTGTCCACCGAATCCCTGCAAGAACCGAAAGAATCAATGTAAATCTTGCGACTTTCCCTTTTGGAGAAAGTTCCTCATGGATTATTATCTTGCCCCACCTTTTTGTACTCTGTTTGGCTCTGGTGCTTCTCCACTTTTTCGTGGTGATCCCAGCCAAGTGCAGCTTTGTCTTGGCGATCTGACTGGACGCCAAACTTGCCTCCGAATCCCTTGACGTAATCTGTTGAAATTTAGGAGAAAGCTTTAGATAACTGCACAGAGTCTTCACAATAGTTACAAAGAGTTTTGTAATGAGCGTCGTACCAGACTGGGACTCGTGCTTTTGAAGCTTTGAATGGTAATCCCAACCCACTGCCGACTTATCCTGTCTGTCCTTCATGACACCAAAATCTCCTCCAAAGCCGGTCTTATAATCCTTTTGTGAGTCGTGCTTTTCTACTTTCTCTATGTGATCCCAGCCCACTGCTGACTGCAATCGTTAACCGCAATTTCAAAGTTAATATGATACATTTTTATGAAAAATTAACCATATTTATTAATTCGTTCCTCATTCAATTTTTATGCTTGCCTTATCCACTCTGTCCTTCTGAACTCCAAAGGAGCCACCAAACCCGACTTTGTAGTCTTTTTGTGAATTGTGCTTCTGAAGAGGAGACATATAGTCGGATCCCACGGCGGACTTATCCATCCGGTCTTTCTCCACGCCGAACTTTCCTCCGTAGCCAAACGCTGGATTGATTTGCTCCAAAACTTTCCTCTTCACTTCAGCGTCCCCTTGCTGCGTCTCTTCTGCTAATTTCCGCATGCTGCAACATGAAGCCAGAAAATTAGCACCTTTGTATAAACTTTTTGTGCTAGGTTCTATTTATGTTTGCAACGTCTTACTCTATAGCACCACCAGTCCTTCCACTTCCTTCCACCGTTTTTGAGCCCCACCGTTGCTCCTCCTCCGTGACATCATTGACGAAGTCAGCGTCCGTCTCCCAATCATCGTTGTCCTCCGCCTGCATACTCGCAGGACTCACACCTATTCCAAAAAGTCAACCCCATATTAACCTACACGTCAATTTCAGTCACATATATTTCTAATCCTCCGAATGCATCTTACCGATCGTTGATTTCCACATTTTTTATACGCACTAAACACAGTCTTTTCCAAAATCTCTGGAGAATCTCGACAGACAGTACTATACGCTACCACGATTTCAGGAACACTTTCTCAAACTATTCAACATATTTCGGAGAAATCACTCCAGTTTTAACTTCTCTTCACAAAGAACAGAAACCCTACAGCCGCATCAAGATACTGCACTTTCTGATTGATGATTAATACAGCATTTATTACAGAGGTGCTCCCACTTCTGCCTTTTTAGGAGTTGCAATCATAATCCATTACTCATCCTTAATGCATTAGTATAACGCGTATAATAAACTTATGTACTCGACTTGTGTTGACTTTCAGATATGTTGAGATACGATAAAAAATTATTAAGTATACATATAGCGAATATGAAACTTGACTCTTATGACATTTTATTTGTCAAAGCTTATTATTATAATTCACTGAGTCGTAAGCGTTGTCTGCCACTGCACATCTCGTGTACATTACAGTCGCTGATTTGAGTGCACATAAAAAATCTTTTGTGTGCTACCACACTGAATGGGTTCCATACGTCTTTTGTCAACTTGACATTTCACCACACTTCATCCGCATCACATTATAATACGCTTTATGTGTGCTCTTATCGAACAAATTCACGTCAATTTTCAGAGTACAATTTAACACTCATCCACTGATGCTACAGCCACAAATATATTTTGTGGGCTTATCCAAGCCACAAGCTATTGGAAGACCACCCAAAACACAAACGCTCTCACAGTGAGAGTATCACATAAAAAAATACAGTACGCATAATATTATTAGTTCAGTTTTGCAATAAAATGCCGAAATCTGTATCCAGACACAGGATATATTTAGTATTTTACTCGCCACAATAGATGTGACGTCTGAGAGATGAGTCAGCTTCCTTCAAAATTCTCTGTGATGAGGTCGATGATATGAGATCATGTCATCACTTGTTTACATACTTTGACACAACTTTTTAAAGACGGGCTCGATTTCTCTTCATTCTTCACACAGGTATATGCGTTACAGCATGTGCTTATAGGTTGATGTGAAACTTTCCTCAAGAAGGGATGCCTGTGATGTATTAGCTTGTTTAATGTGTCCTGCGATTCTTCGTTGCAAATGACAAATCTACTTCACGTGTGGTTTATTCTGTGCACAACAGCTCACCGCACGACGTACAGTCGGCTTCAAATGTGTATGAATCCCTTAAAAAATGAAAGAAGACTAACGAAGGAAATGAGTGTTAACAAGTCAATGATTAGGCTTTACTCGCTTAATAAAGTACACATAAGAATGTACGGAGAGGCTGGTGTGTTGGGGGTACAAGTGTGAAAATCAGAAGCGATGTAGGCACACCACGACGATGCTTGTGTGCCGGAGATGTGACTATGAATGAATGAGCCGAAGATGTGGGAGAGGAAATGGTGCATAGAGAGACGAGAGGGATTTTGCTCCTTATAGTGATGCGCTTAACAAGTTTTACTGCGGCACATTCTGTATTTGCGGCATTCGAGAATGATACGGATGGATTCCTTCGAGAGGAATGGTAATAATAATGTATTTTTGTATAGGTGATAGGGACAATGGACCCTTTTACCTGAAAGTGGGAAGGGGCACGAGTAGACTCCAAAATAGACAGATTTTGTTCCATATTATTGTCACATATTTCAAGTCCCTTCGTTCGAACAACTTTCGTGTAAAGTATGCGCAAGAAAAATTGGTTTGAAGGAGGACGACAAGTGAGCTTGGTTGTGACGCGAGAAAGTTTTTGTTGTGTTCATTAAATCCTAGTGGACAGACAACTTGTAGAGATAAAAGTCAGCGTGTCTAGTGTCTAGCCACCGGTCATGGCTTCATTTATAGCTTACATAGTGTATAATAACTCCTACAATGGTATAAGTGATATTGCGCATTCAGGTACGTGTAGCACCGGAAGTGCATATATGCATGCACCTTTGTCTTATCGCTTCATTTAACACAATTTTATTGAGCATACATAAAAGCTTTAGTGGTAATTAATCTAAACTCGTATACGAGTTACAGCAATACAGCATTTTAAATAGCAAAGCAAAGCTTGTTTCAGTCAATCTAGTTGGAAAGACTGATCTTCATGTAGAGCTATTTTTTTAGAGTTGAAGGATGAATACCTAAACAGGATTGACATGAGTTTATGAATTAAGAATTTAGAGTAATTTAAAAGGAAAAAAGTAAATGCTGATGATTTTACGGGAATATTTATATGAAGACGATTTTGAATTTGATGAGGATTTATTTTATGCATTAACTAAAGGCATGAGGATTCCTTTACGAACGCCGAATGAGAAACAGCAGAAGTGCATACAGTATGGTTAGCATATTTTCATACTGCTGGAAAAGTATAGGCAATCTAATAAAGTAGGAATACTTTTATGTTCTGGTTATGCTTTTTTTACACACTTGAAACTGGATGTCTGGCAATTTTCATAGGCAGCCTGTTATGGATATGGATGTTCTCACACATGGGGAAATAAGAGTCGAAATACTTGCGGTACGTTATTACAAGGTACAATGTATATAAGCTTTGAAACAAGTCTATGAATCCGCTTTATACGTTGCTCAGGACTCATTCTTAGAGAGCGCGAGAATCCAGAGAGGTTGCTTTCATAAAAAATGAGAGAGTAATTCATCTGACAAGTAAAACCAAGATGCAAAATGTACAAGACTCTTGGTGAAAATCAGTTAAAACACTAATATGGATACATATTACAATAAATTATGAAAACGTTATAAGCACGAAGCGTTGGCTAATGGTGTAACACAAGTGTTTGTATAAAGACTCGAATTGATTTCTACCGTAAACGTGCACAAATAAACGTGTTTAAAGACACTTTTAATTTTGCTGGAATTCAGAGAATTTTAAGCAATATGAGTCGGCGAGGACATGCGCGTGCCGTCGCAGAAGATTCTGCAGACGCTCACAACACCCTCGAGTTTCCAGACGCAGATGTCACTGATCAGGTCGTGGGTGCCATCCGATTTGGAATGGACAGTCTCATGAAAATCTTGAAAGACACTGTGCCCCGTTGTCCAGCGGAAGATGGTACAAACGTCTCTATTATAACTCCCATTTTTATACTTCAATTGGACGAATTACATAAAAATGCTACTGGGTTTCATAGAGGAACGTAAAAGAGCCATCGCCGAGCAGTTGGAGGCGTCAATTGTCGAGTTGGTGAAAGCCGAGCTGTCCTACTCGCACACTGGGGACATCGTCAACCAAGTGGTGAACGAGTTGAATCTCCAAGATAATCCTGACATTGACGCCCGAGAGTTTCTCGAGGCCGTTGACAGCATTAGCGCTCGAACCATGGAGGAAATCGAAGAGTACAAAGACGAGCTCACTGACGACGTCCTCAAATCACATCCTACCTACCTGAGTATGAGAGGGGAGCTAGAATCCCTCCTTGCCGACAGCTCGGATGACGACGCGCAAGAGGTCGATCCTGAAGACATGGACACGGAAGCGGACGAGGTGGATCTGGATGACTCAACGGCGGATGACGGAGAGACTCATGAAGTGATTCCGGAACTAGATCCGATTACCAAACAGCCTCTGAAGGACCCTGTGCGAAATAAGCATTGCAGGCATATTTATGGCAAGGCAGCCATGCTGCAGCTTATCAAGAAAAATTCCAGAACTCGGTACAAAAATCGAATCATTTTTTTCGTCATATAAGTTTGTTCACGAAAGGTGGGCTCAGGGCTCAGACTTTGTATAAATTCTGTAAATGAATTTTTATACTTTTTATTTTCACAGATGCCCGGCTTTGGGATGTACAAACAACGTGTACGTGAAAGCCACCGATTTAATCAATGATCCAAAACTTACTCTCAAAATTACCGGAAAGGCTGGAGGAGCTTCCACATCCACCTCAACTCCAAGCCCGAAGAAGAAAACGCCGACAAAGGGTAGAAAGGCGAGACGGGGTCGTCGCCGCTAAAATAAGCTATGCTCAGTATTCTATTTAATATGTATTTAGATATAGCATACTCATTTTACGTTTTTCTCATTTCGAACGTTAGACAGTTTTAGCTGTGATCAAGCAATTTTAGTGTCAGAGTTTTGCCAGCTTAGTTTCTTAATATTTTAGAAGTGATTGAGTACTATTTTAAGCAACTGAACAGTTTTTTTTAAATCACACTATCGCATTTTCAATTCAGTTTTCTGTTAGAATACTGATATTTTATATTAAATACAACATCCTAAAAGGGTGATCAAAGTTTTTTCAAATAACAATTACGTAAACTAAAGCAGATTACATGTGTGTATAGCAAAGTGTGATAATATATTTAATAAATGCACAAACCGAAGGAATCCAGCTTCGTTGACGCCAATCATTAAGTGGTTTATTTTTTAAATTCTAAATAGTTATTCAATTCTTAGGAACCATTTTCAATTCGACTACATTTACATCAAATTTAATTACCTTTTTAAAATTTAGTCCCTGAACCAAAATAAACCAATGCAAAAACCAACTTCGAAAGCGGTGAAAGGTGAAAGCAGTTGACACATCGCTCTTCATTTCTACAATCTCATTTATTAGTACATCACGTATTACTTGAGAAAGTGTACTTGTAATAATGTCGCTCAGTGCCCCAAAATATTGAACAGCAAAGCGCGGGAGGCTTGGCACATGATGTGAGTGTACATTTATACGATGTATTTGTAAACATAAATACAACAATTGAATCCTAAAAACATTTTTCCTGGAGATAGAAGGCCCACCTTTGTTTTTTAAAATCGTTTAAAAAGCTTGTGCGTTTGCAAGTGACCGCGATTAGAAGAATATGTGACAAGTATGAGTTCTTCAGTTAAAATCAGGAATTCTGGGTGCCTTCAATTGAACAATTTGCGAAGAGTTTGGAGCTAAAAACCAACTTGTGATTGGAGTGTGGGTGACGTTAGCGTTTTAACTTGAGCAGTTAGGAAACTGAAATTACCAAGGGCTTTGTCGTGATGCAGCCGAGATATCTTACGGGCTGGAGGTATGCCGCATTTGTTGCAACACTTGTCGGAGGAATTGGACTCACCATTTATCCAATCATCATTAGCCCAATGATGAACCCGGAGCCGTACAGTAAGCAGAAAAGATAATTGTTGAATTTTAACTGTGTATGTATTAAAATGGATGAGCAATGCTCTTGGCAGTGACGTCTATAACTTTAGATTAATAAATGGGCAGTCAATTGTTATGTAATTGATTGTGTTTTTGTGTGCAGAGCAAATTCAGAAAGTAACTCGGAAAGGAATCATACAAGAGGAGATTCAGCCTGGAAGTAAGTTACAATTTATTTATTTGATTTATTTTTAACCTGGACTGTAGGTTTTTTTTTGCACGACGATCGAACTTCCATCTAAACCGATAACTCTGAGGTTTTTAGATCCAACATGAAATGGTGAAATAAAACTTTCCAGTAGTAAAACTCTGTTACTTTATGAATGAACATTGCAGATATGAAAGTATGGACCGATCCATTTGGACGGAAGAAGAAATCCGAGGAATCGGAAGCTCCTTCACAGTGAAGCTTCCAATCGGATCGTGGGTGCTGAACAGAGGGATTGTAAACCACCTTTTGGAAAAGGAAAAGAGTAAACTGTTAAGAAAGTTCTAGTCGTAGTACCGTAATGGCGTTATATCCGTTTTGAGATGTATAATAAACGGTTATAATTATTAAAATCCGGACCCTACCGTTTGACAGGATGGTCTACAAATCACTGCTGAGCACCGAAAAGTGCCAAAATCATTTACAGAAATGTTTCATGCAGCAGAAATATATTTTAGATTTTGGAAATGTGTTCACCAGTACTTTTCATGTGCTGTGGCATCGTCCACAATTAATTGCATGTATATACATTGGTAGTTTGCAGATGAGCTTAAGGTCCGGCATGTGTGCTTGATGTTTCTAAAATGATGGAGATATTAGGGAAACCAAAAGGGTCTGTTTGTTGAGCTGCTTTTTGCAATACATAATCACAAAATGAGTGGCACATATTGTCTACACGTGGGATTTTAGGAAAGCTTTTGTTTTTACCCCTCGTACAGTAATTTATTTTATTACGGGTATGGGCCTGCTGGTGGTGGGCAGTTATTTGTTCATTATTACCTGTAAGGGAATTTCACAATTTTGTTGGCCAATGTTTCCTCATTTATTAAACAAATTGTCGTGTCAGCAGTCAACATAGCATACTCCAACTACAATCTGAAATGCCTGTGTAAACGAGCTTGAAACCATTTCTCTCTGCCATATGCCAGCGGCAGGAAATACAGTGCCCATTTCTATTTTCCTGAATCGGACGTAGGCGTACATCATGCGTAGAAGCGTAGATGAGATGAAATGTGTTCACACAGCTATTAAAGTGCTACCAAGTATGAGATTAGGTACTCACTCACATTTCACATTATCATGGAACTCTTTTAGCACACAGTGGCACACATTCTTTACTCTGCTCTGCCTTGTGTACTTTTCCCGTATTTTCTAAAATTCGCTTACGGCTTTCTTTCCTTCTCATTCTCGTCTCACTTCCAACAAAAAAAAACCTTTTTTCAAAGCAGGTACCTCAGCATTCACACACATTCACATCTCTGCTGCAGGAAATTCAATAGGAAAGAAAGCAAATTCCTTTGTGCGTGTGCTATTCTACATTCAAAATGGATCACCACTTTCTCTTTTTCTTCATGGACCTCATTTTGAAGCGTGTTCTTCATGCGAATCAAATAGGGGAAAAAATTAGGACAAAGGATTGCTCCGTAGGCCTTAAAAACCTAATATTACATAAATGCATGCTCCAGGCCTTTTTTCTTATGCGTAGATTGTCTTGCTGTGAAAGGAACGCGAGATGAAAAAGTGGAATGGAACCCGTCTCTCTGCACTTCCATCAAATCATCACCTAAGTGTGAACAATATTTTCTCAAAAATTTGAGCGAAATGAGGTACTCAGTCGCTCCTCGAAAGACATACAAGAAGACTCAGGGAATAAAACTATTCAATAGTCAGCAGTGTGGAATGCAATAAAAAATAGCCCTCCATCCCATAATACATATTGCTCACATGAGAATCCCAGAGTTAAGGCTTGATTCATGTTTAGACGTAGTGTAATGACTTCAGTCATTAGTGCGGGATGCAATTTGCATATTACGATAAAGCAAAAATGAAAATTTCTAAATCGTTTGCTCAAAATCTAGAAAGCCTAAGGAATTGAACGCTTTGTTTTTTTATCAGAATGGTCCTTTCTATGGTCTCAATAATTTTCGCTATATGTGAATCACGCCTTACAGAGATCACAACGATTGAAAACGCAAGGCGATGAAAGTCGTTCATACGGTGTACGGACACTCAGCACAATATGAGAAATATAGGCAATAACATTCCACTTTCAGGGAAAGCATCATGACATCAACATCAACTCACGATATGCAGCTAGCCTGCCGGAAAAAGGAAAGAGGAGAAGGCAGAAATTGTGCAATGCGTATTGTATTCTCTTTTTCGTGCTTTCACTTCATTCTTCTCAGCATATACGAAAAAGTTGATAATATGAAAAGCCTGTGAAATAATAAATACATCGAACCAGAGAGGGTGGAAAGCGCTTCAATGTGCTATATTGTGGAAACCTCTTTGTGGGGGAAACGCACAACGAATATCATTTCATGAAAGGCATATAAGAATCATAGATAATTCAACAATAAAAACCAAAGCGAAAAAGTGAGCGGCCTATATATCCTTTCACTTTTAAGTCTTCGATTTTGTGCCTTTTCTGTTAGTACCTCATTTCCTTCCAATTTCCCTTTTGTCTCTATACACTTCCACGTTTTTCTCGTTTCATTTCATTCAAGAATGCAACTTTTCAAGCACGTTTTCCAGCGTGTTCTCTCTTTGCAACTATTATCATTTTCGCAAACTTTCACTGGCTCCACACAAAATAAACACGACTTGGAGAATAAAAATTGAGAAAGGCAGAACTGGGAAAATGAAAGTTTGGGTTTACTCCACTTCATCAGACTTCTCTCTGGAGTCATGCAATCTACTTCGACTCCCGTTCATATATCGAAGGAGTTCTCCATGAAGTCCGCCTTCCTTGCTGTCTGTAGTTGGCGTGTTGTCGGTAAAATGCGATGACTCAAACGGAAATGTGGACAAGTCATATTTTGCCATGCTGCTCTTTCACTGAACATTTCTTTCTGACAAAAGCAAACTCTAATAGGGATAAACGTCATATGTCATCGTATAAAATGCAACATGAGGATTTAACGACTTCCACACAGGATCTACAAAGTGTGTCCAGCAGCTGGAGAAAAAAACTGATTTTATTGGAAGAAAAGCTCTTAAATTTCCTCATCGTCGAATAGTCATGTTCCGAGTCGCATGACACACGACACACGCTCTGACATGTGTGTGTTTTCAGTTTTTTGTCACGTCATCATGTGTCATGGTCTTCGATTTTATAGGGCTTTCATAACAAAAAAAGTCGAAGGGAAAGATAAAGAGCGTGAGCATAAGGATTACCGCAGTTTTTTTAAGAGGGCTCAAATTACCATTATTTCGGTCGTGGTGATGAAAGCGACACATCATTTTTCTCGTCAGAGACATCTCGAGACAAGAATGATCCGACAGGAGAGAGAATCCTTATAATTTGAGTTCTCAGCCCACATTGTAACATTTGAGTGTGCGTAACTGCATAAGCAATCCAAATAATTGCGTATTTGTGTAGGTATATCTATACCGGATCGTGATCTCATGAAAATTCCTCTTTGAACTTGCTTTCTCTTTGTATTCTTATTTTTCTACACAATCCGACACGAGCCTTTTACATTCGCTGTTAGTTTCACTTAAATCGCTCCGTTTTCAGAGTGAGCACACGCTATTTTGCGCAAATGTTATTCAGCTCCACCAATTACTCTCTCTTTTGAACTTTCTCCATTTTCAACATGCACGTATGCTTCTGACAAGAAGTGAGTGGTGAAGGCTACAGGAGATTCCACAAAGGGAAAAGGTTTTCAGGAAAAACACCCTGAGATAAAGATTGCATAAGATTATACAGTTTCCGCCTTTCTGAAGTTTCTCTACCGCTTTGAAAAATAGATATCCTCCGTTATTTCCCTTAAAAATGAAAACAAAAGCTAAAAAACGGCTTCAACAAAAAAACTTTTAAATTACACCAAAAATTACAAACCAGCTTCCCTCCAGACTGATAATGGAGGCTTAAGTGTATTCCCTCCTCCTTTCGTCGTATATTATGATGATTAAGAGAAAACAAGATAGAGGATTTTTATTTCCCCAAAACGAACAAGAAATGAAATGTTTATTGCCCTCCTTCGTCTTTCTCGTACTAATGCAGGCACACAGTGCGAATAATAAATGTGGTGAAAATGTAAAATGTACACTCATCTCTAAATTTCAGTGGGCAGGATTCCAGAGAGAAAAAAATGTGAAGAAGAAAGTACCAGAGAAATGGTAGGCTATCAGACAGACAAAAAACATGATATGAGCCAAGCCAATATTTTTTTTTGGAGGGGTACACCCTGAAAAACATAAAAATCGAGTCACTTTACATGTTGGGCTCCACTTTGAGATCTCACTGAGTGTGTATTACGGGCTGGAAAGAAAAACTAAAGTTATGAGATACAATGTCTAGAATTACAACACACAACACATATCGTGTGCGTGCTGCTTTCTCTATCTCGCTTTATATGCGTTACCCATACACACTTTTACCGTGGAAAACAAAAACGCTGGACAGGAATGTACAAAGACAGAGAAAGTTTCCACATAATCATCATATCCTCCTCTGATTTTATGTTCTGGAGAAAGCCATACATAAAAGTGTATGAACACACGCGAGTTCTCGTATTAAATGTAGATCGTCCGCTATAAGCGCTCACTTTCTCGTATATGTTTATGTAATACTCAGAATTGCTCTTCCACTTCCGTTTGTTGTGTGTGTGGAGATATTGTATGATGAGGGAACATGTGTGGTCTTCCAGAGCTGGAGTGAAAAGCGTAAAACAGTTCGATAGAGAAAGGAACCAGAAAGGGTCGTCGATGTGTATTTTCTTTGCAGCTGCTTTTTTATACTTTATGTGTTGTTCTGCCGCTGCTGGAAAGCTGGAAGCATACATGGATAGGGATTGAGAGCATTTTTTATACATAGATTTCGTGAAGCGTACCACACTTTGTGTGTATTTTATAGATCGTCTCTGTACGTTACTGTGTATTGTGAAAAATCAGCTCCCACTTTTTCCTACACGTTTTTTTTTCTACTCAACTTTGTCTGTATATCCAGTCTTGTCATCCAGTCTGCAAACTAGCAGCTCTCGCAAAACACACACTCAAAACTCTTCCTCTCTCGTATTCCTCATACATTGCGGATTGTTGTACGTCTGTTTTCGTTGAGACTCAAATGTGTGCATGTGGATGAATGTGTGTTTTTGCTGGAAAATAGAAAATACTGTCGGGACGAATGGTGGATTAAGTTTGTAACAATATTTTCGATACCTTCGATTTTGATCTGATTTAGTGCGTCGGAAAGCTGGAGACTAGCTTTAAGGGAATGTAGAACGTTTCAAGAATGTGTGAATTTAAATGGTTTGTGAGGTTTGTGGTCACATATTATGTGATTGTGTAAAAGGAGACCTCTTTTGTCTGTGGATTGAGTGCTTTCACATTTTTGAACTGTGAATGGCTTGTTAAAGGTTTAAAGTTGTGAACTTTTTTTCTCTTTTGTGCTTTGAGAGGATCGCACAAGTTCAAACTTGTGGATATAGGGTGATGTGGGTTGGAATTGTGTATTGTGCGGTGTCATCAGTGCAAAGGAAAACGGGAATGTGTCCATGAAACGTGGCTTTCCTTTTATAAAAATTGTGTATGCAAAATGTAAGCTTGTTGATGTGTATGGCTGTCGGAGAGGATGGATTTATGGATTGCGATCCTCTATGCGTAGTAAAGACGATTACTGATGAGGAATCATTTCTTGGTATGTTTTGTTGTTGACTTTTATCATTGTAAATTTGAACTAAATTGTCGTATAAAAGCCCGTTTTAAAATGAAATGCAGTAGAAACGCAATTTTTTGTCATTTGAAACAAATACTACATTGATCTACATTTTCGTTCAATGTGTAGCACAAACGAGCTTGTCATGTCTTCTAAAATCAAGTCTAAGCTAGATTCACAGAAAATAGCATACGCAGTGGGAAATCTGCCTCCATTAATGGATGACATGTCTGGAATAGCCTCAGAGACAGCTCTCTTTTGAAAAAGAAAGCGTACTCTCAAATTCTTCGAGCTGCATCCTCTATTATTCTCTCCTGTCAAATGCAGCATGTTACACATTTTAGTAGGCACGTCGACTCCTGAATTTGCAAACAATGTAGGGAAATAGGAAAGTACAAAACGTTCCAAATCTGCACTGGTTGATATGAAAAGGGACAGAATGAATGAATCACATTTCCTCTTCCAGAGACTTCTCTAAGATACCGGAGATACCAGACATCGATAACTTGTTTCCAGCAAGTCCTTTGTTTTAGCCTTACATGACGTGCATTAGCTGACACCCACTCGAAAAACACTGCAAGTCCCAATTTGTACTCGCTTCATGAATTTTGATCCAGGGAAGCGGATAAAGTCCGTTTTTCACGAGACCTTTTTGAGTAACGATTTGCACCAAAGGTCAGCCCGACGAGTTCCTAATTTCTACATCTTCATAGCCTCATGAGCATAATATAACCTTTTCTAGGCGTAGGTGCATATAAAAATTAAATCAAAACAATATTATTGGCATATTCTGCTCCCACTTTGCATGTCATGTTTTATTACAAAAATCACATCTGTCATTGACTGGCTTTTAACGTTTTCCTGTACTTGATTTATAGGATAACACTTCTTCCTCTATTCCTCGTTGTTGACGACTCAAGAGCACTCCACCATGGATGTTATGAGTCACTCCATTTCCGGAGTCATCCTAGGAAAATGGAGAGGCCCAACGATTTGAAAGGATGACATGTGCAAATTTTCCACTCCTAATTTCAATTGTCACCAGCAGCGGTTCATCACCTCGCGGCGAGTGAAAATGCTCGACACTCTGACTTTCTGTTCGGATGCCGCATTATTATCCCAACAATTAGAGGGAGCTGGATAATAACGGCTTCTCTGCCTGTGTGAATGTGGGCGCTTCTCAAGAATTTATGTGTACGACAAGAGGACTTCCTTTGGTGAAAGCAAACCTTTCCCCAAGTTGTGAAAGTGTTTATATGTTTGTAGAGTGAAAGTGAGTGAGTGAGAGACACGAAGAAGCGATGGCATTCTGTGGAATCTCCAGCCCGGCTCCAACAGCACTTCAACTTCTCCTTGATGAAATTAAGTTTCAACAACAAAAAGAGCTTCAATTCGCCACTATTTCAGGTAAAGTGAAAGACAAGCACGAAAAATTTGGAGCGACCTTTCTCTCCCAAAGAATGGAGTGCCGACACAAAGGGAAAGTGTTTTAGAGGAAATGCACTTGTTCCTTTTACACTCGCTTTCCTTCCATTTCCGCTAAGCCTTGATGGTCACTTGAATGTTGATTCCCTCCGGAGCTCCCGGATCTTTTAAAGGGCAATAAACCACTAAAAAATTAATGTGAGACGAACTCCTTTCCTTGTCTCTCATTTTATACTTCTTAGAAAAGCCAAGAAACTCAAGGATAAGTTATTATGATTTCATGACACATTCATACCACTTTCACTTGTTATTTAACTTTAACGCAGAGCTGCTAACAAGGACAAGGAAGCTACAGAAATAAAAAGAGTATTGAACACAAAATTTAGTAGTCTTTTTGCCATCTCACAAAGTGTGACAGAGAAGTATAGTCTTGTAATTCAGAAACCGAAAATTACCAAATGTATCCGCGTGCTTTATCTCACGTTTAATGTGCAAGTTTATTGGTAGGTTTTCTTCTAAAAACATAAAATTCTTGTCGTTGGAAACTAGATATCAAGGTTATGCGAACTACGCGTGTCGAGGGGGTTTGGCATGGAAAGCCTCTGGTTGAGGTAGTAAGGCATGAATTCAAATAGTTATGAGCATCTGACAGTTTGCCACTAACCCTCCACATTAGTCCAATGCGCAATTAACAAAAGCATGAGCTAGAATGAA
>JAHZMW010002944.1:0-10279 GCA_027743745.1 Alloscopus bannaensis
CATTTCCCTCGCGTTTCATCTCTTTCGACGAAGTGCACACACGACGAAATAGCACGGTATTCATTGGCTCCTCTTGGAACTGAACTGTCAACACAAAGATTTATCAAAACAAAAGGCCCACATTTCTCATAATGAAATGGGAAGAGAGAAAGCAGCAAGAGAATGAAATATGGAAGGATGCGATTTCATGACATCATCGGTGATACAGATACATATGCAGTGTGCACAAAGATGCTCTATCTCAATGGGGATCTTTACACGTATCGTGTATCTCGTCTTTTACGGATTCCAGCAGAGAGATATCACAAAAGCAGGGACAAACTGACAGGTCATTTCAAGCAAATAAAAGCATCCTCTCACTTTGCCTTCTGAGAAGGAGCATAATATTATGTTTTTCATTCTCATGCACTAACTCTCATTCAGTCTCCTCAACACACTCTTCCAGGAAGAGAGTGGAGACACATTTTATGGAGTCAGAAATATGTAAGACACACTTTTCCCTATTTTCCCGTGTGTTTTGTATTCTCCTCTTGCTCCGCTGGAACAAGCTGCACATTTTTATGAAAAAAAATAGTAGCAGGGTGACATTTTCTCTGCCTGTCGAGCGTAAAGACACTGTCATAACCAATACTGATATTGGGAGATGTGTGTAGCGAATCAAGCATTACACATACTTTCCAGCATCAGCGTATTTTTTCCTGGTTACTGCTACTCCATATGCAAGCACGACGTACGGATGCACGCATGAAGAAGTGGACAGATTGTTTTTCCTGATATCGTCATCGAGAGTGACAAGCTTTATAGATACATATGGGAGGCGAAGGAGGGTGGTGATCATATTTGGGATTTTTTAACCCAAAACATGCTCCCACACATGGAAGATGTGAGTTTCCTTGAGATAATACACGATACGAACGATGTTCACACGCGCAAACCTCACAGATAGAGTCACTCACTCCTTGAGTTGTCATCCCATATTTCTTTCTCTATGTGAGCTTGTCCGTGGTTAGAAAAGCGTGCTTCCATGTAGCGACATCGAAATTATTTTTACTTCCTTTCTCGTGTGCCGACATTAGTAATATTTATTAGCTCTCTCCACTCTCTGTCTCGTGATGAACCTATTGTCGCAAGATACCGTTGTCGTAGACATATCTCTTTTGTGTGTATCATGCATGTTTATCTTAGTTTTTCCGTTTTTGTGATACAGGAAACAAGAATACAGAGGAGAAGGGGAAGTCGGAAGGAAGAGAAAAGGAACAAAATGTTTTTTCCCCTGCATAATAATAATAACACAAAAAATAGGGAAGAAACCGGAAGGCTAATATTACAAGCGGTTTGCTCACTCAACCAAACCACCGATGATGTAAATGATAAGAGCTTCGTATTATGGTGAAGTCGGCATATTAGCCATCAGTACAACATGAAATACACGAGGAAAGCTAATGTAGTATGCTGTCGGTGTGCAGGTTTTTCTACACGAGTGCATAACTGGATGCACTGTGGAGTGCAGTAAGAAAGTTAGAAACAAGAAAATACTGGGGAAAGTTATATTAACGTCTCTTGGGATATTACGGTACGTCAGAGAACGAAGTCGTACTGTGCTAGAGTGAAGAATGTATTCTTTGTGTGCATCATGAACGATACATGTTTATACTAATAAAGCATGTATCGAATAGTCGTTTTGTCTATCGAAAAGTCGTGACATTATGAAACCAACGAGCTCTTCATCGTGTTTTGGTCGCAAGTGTCTTTTATGCAAGTCTGATTAGTTTTCTGTTCTGCACGAATGCACCACTATTTGTTACGATCTCACCTATTTCTGGAAGAGCGTAAGTGCATAACTGGATGCACTGTGGAGTGCAGTAAGAAAGTTAGAAACAAGAAAATACTGGGGGAAGTTATATTAACGTCTCTTGGGATATTACGGTACGTCAGAGAGCGAAATCGTACTGTGCCAGAGTAAAGAATGTATTCTTTGTGTGCATCATGAACGGTACATGTTTATACTAATAAAGCATGTATCGAATAGTCGTTTTGTAAAATCGTGACATTATGAAAACAACGAGCTCTTCATCGTGTTTTGGTCGCAAGTGTCTTTTATGCAAGTCTGATTAGTTTTCTGTTCTGCACGAATGCACCACTATTTGTTACGATCTCACCTATTTCTGGAAGAGCGTAGAAGACATGAGAATTGGGGAATATGAACTTTCTGAATCACACACTTTGTGGGGTAAATGGGCATGCAAAAGTTTCTTGGCATATAAACTTATCTCTACAGTGTTCGTTGATCCAATTACTAGTTGTATGCTGTTTGCATGTGTTGTACCAATTGTCGATGGTTTACAAACCATGGCACGTGGCAAAATCCTAAAACGTTTGATGTGCAAGGGGTTGACGAATTGTCATTGTGATAGTCAAGTTTTTAAATGAGTCTCTAGCTTCCAGGAAATCACAAATTTAAAAATAAACACAACTCGATTGGAAGTCATAACTGTCTCACACGCGGTGTTTTTGTGGAAATCACTATGAGCTTTGTGAATACAGTTTTTCCGCTCTCGGTCAAGAGAAGAGTGAGTATAATGCTTTTGTGAAACTTGATAAATCGACGTGTTTTCTTCAGTGTGGAGAAGAATTCATACATTCTTACGCATACATTTATGCGTAATAAATAGGGGCTGAGAAACTGGTATAACGACTTTGAGTCGAAAAAGTGTGCCTTTCAATATTGCTTTCACCAGTACAACAACCTTTCTCTTCACTTCCTCTTTCACTGTTTCCTCCTTTTTTCCTTTTCTCTAAAACTATTCTTTCAAGTAATAGCGTATCAATCGGGTTATCCAAAGGAATGGAATAGCGGAACTTGAGTAATCCTTTACTATTACAAACCTCACCCCATCTCCTATGTATGCATATAGGTGGTAGATTTTTTTTTGCTTTCAAACTTTTCTCTATGCTTTCTTTCCTCTTTTTCTGAAAAGGCCTATCCTCAGTCAACTTTAACCCACAAAGTAGTCTGCAAAAGAGAGAGCGAAAAGATATGAACGAAAGCAATGTCAAACTTGCTTCCACTTTTTTGGGGGATTTTCCTCCTCTAACCTCTCTCGGTTTCCTTCTGTTGTACAGTTGTAAGAGAGGGTACTGCAGGAAAAAATGTGGCAAAGTACTGCACCCGTCCTTGCTTTCTGTTTTTCGTGTAGCGTCATATAACGCAACAATTCTTTCATCATATGCCGGGCATCCTAACCTACACATGCTGCGCGTTCTAGATTTTCTTCTTTTTTTACGTTACATACGTTCACGTACACATAGGCTCTCATGCATGCACGACCATGCCTTGCGGATCGATGAAAAGCAGCAGTGAGAATAGCGAAAGTTTGAGCTGAAGAGGAGAGTAGTGGCTTTATTTTGAGTAGCTGCATGTTGTAAAATAGGAGAAAGTGGAGAAAGTGAAGAGCTGTTGTGGTATACATGGCGAGCTTACACCGTGGCCCTTTTTCCTTGAGTCTGGTTATTCCCATTTTTTTCGGTGGGCACAAGGGAAACTTTGCGCTACGCCAATTGAAGTCTCAAAAGTGTGCGCATCTATAGAGATGTAGCACTTCGTATAAAAAAGAGTGCAGCGTGACTCACTGGGAAAGAAATATGCTTTCAAATATTGGAATATTTCTTTGGCTCCTCATATGCTCGCAATTTAGAGGAAAAAATGCTGGAGAGATGCAGGATATTTTTAAACATCCCGAGTATACTTATGCTGAGAAAGCAACCAATAGAAGCTCACTGTGCGACGGATATATAAAAAATCAAGGGTTTACTTGTTTGCTCTTTTATTACTTTGGTATTAATGCAGGGAAAAGGTTTTTAATTCAAGGAAGCTGCTACGCCTTCTTAAAATGACCATTTACATGATGGGAAAGCGAAGTGGTGGCTACATTAATGCAAAAAGTCTTTGTAACTGGTCAATTAGCAAGTTTTGAAGGTGACGTACTTTTCTTTACTGCCTTCGCAAAATCAATATGGATGCCTAGGACTCATCTTACTCAAGTAACAATCTTTAACACAAATGTTGAAATCCAAAACGGCTTTGAAGAGGGCAAGAGTTGTAACGTAATGACTCACTATCCGGTGCATTATGGATTGATCCTGTGCAAAATGTTTTTGAAATAACACAGTGCCATAACCATTTCAATTTATTTTGAGCCGTCGATGGTAAGAGTACCTAGCTGTATCTTCAAATGTTGAGAATTCTGTTCTATTTTGGGTTTGTACCACCATGGATTTTAACCGTCACGTTTGCTCTATATTTTTTACAGATCGATTTCGGCTGTGATGTAACCTTATTCTGAACTTATCCCGAGTCTTTCTCCATTTAACTGCGGTAGCAGTGTGGCACATTGTATGAGACAGTGCTTTCCAAAACTTGATAAGAGCTTGAGTGGCACCTCTAATTGTAATTTTCATGTGATGGAATAGAGTTTTAGCACACTGTGTCATCTATTTTTTGCACTCTACTTGTACGCTTGCGATGAAAGTGTAATAAAACATGGAAGCAAATTGCTGTAGACGAGTTGTAAAATATTACGTGACTCTTTCTCCACACGCCTTTCAGAAACTGTGTTGTGACACCGTGTCAAACAGGATGTCACTAATTAAGTAGGGTATTAAACGTAAGAAATTTGCGACACAAATGGAGATAATGCGTTGAAGATTAGTGTCTGCTAATATTGTTAAGCCAAGATAAACTTTGATAGCTTAAGAAAAACAAAGGTTTGATAGCGTCATAAATGTATAGACAGCGTATTTGTACATCCTGTACCGTAAGCGTACTGACTTCACGTTTAGCGTTCTTATTTAAAACTTTGGCTTTTTTTTGGCGATTGCTGCATTGTAGTTTAAAAGTTCAGCTTTCAGTTTCTGATCTTTTTGACATAATAACTATATACTGTTTGAAATATGGGAGTGAGGTACTTAATGAATGTTGTTTTTCTTATTTCAGGTAAGTCTCACTGGTGTCAACATCCAAACATTTTCTCCACCAATCGTACACGTGGCGGTAGAGTCTTTTCCAACGGTCTGAAGATATTGGTTTTTTATATAAAACTTTTTTAACGCAATATATCAAGCTTTACACGATGCTTGTTGAGTATATACATTTTTCTGTGAGAAAGCACCTCATTATCATAAATGATTACACCAAACTTACTTTGCCAAGCTTCTTCTGATACAACTCGCGGTAAAATGTCGCGGAAGGACTGCTGCTGTGGTGCTGTTCTTTTTCTTTCAACTCAAGTAAATACTTGATGGCATGTGAAGACGGAAAGATGAAGCAGAGTATTCAACCACTACACAGTGCACCACATACTTTCTTGATATGGATGATGTGTCTATTGCAAGGACATTTTCTCTGTAACAAGACGGTTTTCGACTTTTTGCTCACAGACATTCTTAATATGATGGCATCATTCCAACTTGCCAAACCATCTCAAGTCCTTTAGCCATGTCTGTGTCTTCTATCAACGGAAGATTTCCTCCAAAAATATTGAGGCGTCTTTACGCGTAAACCCTGGCTCTGCTCTGCAATGCACACGATAGCACAATTTGTACTCTTTTACGTGTGAGGGTTTAGGTACACTCCGATTTGATGCTGGATACACCATATAAACTAAAAAAGGAGATATATAGAGTAGTCATAAGTAGCGTCTGCCAAAGCTTTCTCCAGAGATCCTTTAGGCAGTGCCGAAAGAGGGAAATGTCCCTTTTCCTAGATTGCTTCGCTTTCATCTCATCTCACACAGAGGGAAGCGCGGCCGACCATTAGTCAAGACAATTTTAAGGGATGCGCGGAGAAAGTACTGAAGCCCAGCCACAACTGAATGCTAACCACATACACTTGCTATGCACTACAGCATGAAAACCGAAACTGGCTGACCCAAGATTAGCTCCCTTTCTCCATCTCAAGATAGGCGCTCAAAGAAACGATACAAGGAGTCAGGGAGGAAGCCGTTGCGATATCAAGAATAGTTGGATAATGCCAATAATATTTTACCCGAGCTGCTCAAATGTAAAAGGCTTTTTTGCAGAACGGAGAGTCGTATATATATGAAATGCATCCTGAAGGTGATTCTCTTTGGGCTCAGCAGGTTATGCCAAAAACGGGCTCGTGCACACTGTGTAGCAATGTGCCTTTCCGTTGCTCCACATAAGGGAGTATACATACATATATCAAAGGGATCCTTCGTGATATCACGACAGCCCCAATGCTGGATTGGAAATAGAAAAAAATCGAATGTCTCTAAGCGAATACAGAATAAAGGTCTGCGTGTGCGACAAAAAGAAGAGAAAGGAGACTATTATTGTTATTGCTATTGATTTCTCGTATGTGATCGTGCACACACACAAAGCCTCTGTGTGAATGTACGCGTAGGGAAAGAACGGTCAGAGAAGATTGGCGTGTTGGTTTAGGTGTTGGGTCTTGGGACCTCAAATCGTTGGCTGAAAGTGATCGGACGTACAGATGTAGTTAGTTCGTACTTCGTACACTTTTTTTGCGAACTCGACCCAAGTCTATATATAGATTATAAGAGATGGAATAAAAGGCTCCCTTTCGCTCACTTGACTTCTCACATGCTCTCTCCTCAAGAAAGGGAGATGTAGTAGTAAAAAACGGACCAAAATTCACTCTGGTGAGATGTGTAGAGGGGAATGAACGGAGAGAGCAAGGATTCGAAGTGGAATTAAACCTTCATCGATCCGCAAGCCTTTAGGCCTTTTCGGTCAATTTGGCAATTTTCAAATAGAGGAAAAAAATTTAATGAGAGTTTCACTGCATCCATTCACCCGCCACTCCGTTTGTTCACAGTGTGTTCGCAACAAAGTCACCTTTCTGTTGAGAGTGAAATTGAAAATGGGTTTGCTCAATTTCTTCGCATGCTGCAATAATGCAAAACTGTACAATGTACAACCCTGCCAATTTTCATTTAGTAGCATTTTGCCAGAATTTTGTGCGGCAGACATGTGAGTTAAAACAGTGCTCCCTCATCCATTGTTGAAGGGAACTTTTTTGTATCTGGATTATTTAAGTGTATTAAAGGCAGAGGCAGTTGGTTTTTCTACGAAGAGTACCTCCACACACGACAGAACGACGACAAACTGTCTCCCGGGAATTGACATAAACTGCCAGAGAATTTCTTGTCGAATGGTTATTTTTTAAGTTGAACATTTATGACGCACCACCATCTCTGGGGTGTATCTCCTTTAACCATTTGAAACGACTACTCCCACTTCCAGCGATGGCATATTAGATTAAAGATATTTATATTGGAGAGAAAGTAGCCTTATTACAGAGCATGTGTTGTGTGCCCTTTTGCAAAAAAAATATTCTTCCACTACATAATCTATGTCAGAAATGTGGGCTATTACCCCCAAAATTTACTTGCTTCCCTTTTCCCCTATCAGCATCCAGTGTTTCATGCAATATGCCACACAATTCTATACAGACTTGTGTTTCGAGGAAAAATGAGAAATCGTATAAATTCCATGGAGGGCCATGTCATGTCACCTACTGACGTATGAACAGTAAAGAAGGAAAAAGGTACATCTGGAACATGTATCTGTCCCTCACTCTCCTGTCTCCACTTTTCTCCTCCTAAGTGAGTCACTTTGGAACGCTGCATTTTCCAGGACCCTTACGTATTTTATACATTTACATCATATGCATACCAGAGCCACTTTTTATTTTTCCTTTCGTTTGCGTTCACAACATCTGCTACTGAGTTTCTTATCTGGACCAGTATACGCTACTGGGACGCAGGGAGAGAGCACTAATAAAAATGGAGGATAATGTGGGCGAACATGTATAAAGATAACACGCTGTTTTCTTCTGCTCTTTTCCGTGTGACGGACAGAGGAACCAATTGTACGCGTTTGATGATGGATAGAATACGGAAATATGTGAAACATACATTCCCCTCTTGTATACTGACGTATGCATCTACACAAGATAAATGGAGCTTTTTCCTTCATGACTGCAATTTTTTTACGGACTGAGCACAGGAATTGTGCATATGGTGCCCCTTTTTCTTAGCTCACTCATCCATATGTAAAAACATGATACAGTGTGCACGTCTATGAATATATGCTGTGCTCTACCGTACATTATGTTTGTCGAGAGTATTGTGACCCGAATAATGTGCAGTAGGCCCTGTGTGTGTAAGGGCACTGAAGGAAAAATAGTAGCACTTTGTGCTCTATCATTTATATGAATGAGATCCACTTTCATCTCGCTCGCTTTGCATGTGCATTGTTTTCTCGTCACACCGGTAACCTACATGTCGTAGTACATGTATACGCAAATGTGTCCCAACTTCCTTTCCTCCTTATTCTGTCCTTTCACATTTCACCCGTCGACAGGTTCTTTCAGGAGTAAACCCCTTTACGAAGCCAGTGCCCTTTTTTGAAGGGAGAGAAGTTTGAGTGAAAGGAGAGGACGGAGAGCGACGAAGAGAGAGTCAAGATAGAAATCCAATAAACAATAAACCGTTGTTTATGCTTCCTCTACGCCATTCCCATAAAAAAGTGAGAGCGTCCTTGTGTGTGCTCCTTTTCCAGGCAATGACGCATTCACACACATACATGCTCCCAGAATCAAATGGGGAATTTGTGTCTTTCACCGAGAGAAGAGAAAAGGAGTATAAGAAAATCAGCAGCACAATAGAAAGTTGCCTCAATGGTATTAGCTTTTTTTGTCTGTATGGAAAGGAAAAAAAGTTTCCTCAACTTTTCAAGTCATCTTCGAGAAGGAAAGCAGCCCTGGCAAATCTTTCCTATTCTTTCCTAAGCTTATTTCTATTTTGTCTCTTGTTTTGTATCCCATTGACGAGGAACAAGGGGAGAAAGTTTGGTGAACGAACACCAGTTGTACAAGCTTCGTCTTACAACGACAAACGTATTTTAAGAGGCACATATTATTTGTTTTCCTCTCTTTTAAAAGGAAAAAAACTTGAATATTATTTAGATATACGAGTTTGTTCTGTTCCTTGCTTTGAGACAATCCTTGAGCAACATCAAGTTAACTTGTATTTTTTAAGGAGATGCCATGTCAAAGGGGAGAGAATAGGATGGGAAAGGCATTCAATATTTGTGTGCTGTTGAAAGAGACGGTAACTAAACAAGAGAAGAAGAAAGAAGAACAAGTTCTTTTTTCCTTCTGATGTTCTTCTCCGTTCGTGGATAAAAGAATATCTAAACAACATCACACTGCTGTGTGAAGACAGACACGGAATAAGGTATAGAATTGGTAATGTAAAATATGGCTAAAAAATAAAGGTTTTCACTTTATCATACGATCCCCTTGAGAATAGTTGAAATGTTTATTTTATGTATGTTCCTCGCGAAAAAAATTCTCTTTTCCGTTTCACACACTCACAAGTCCGGAATGCAATGGAGGCAATGGGAAAAATGGTTACGAGAAAAGTTTATCTGGTATTCGTGTGTTTATTAGGTGCTTTACAGAGTATCTTGGGCGTATTTCAGTATACAACTGAGGCTCTACCAGTGTGAAAGGGGGTGAAAAATAATATAGAAAAAAATTGTGTCATCGTGGCAGCATAAAATTGTGGCATATCGGGGCGTTGCGCGGAATAACTTCGCCATGAGAAAGGAGTGCGTGATGTGCTTTTGTTTCCAACTAAAAAATCTGCTCGTTTTCCCTCTGCTTTTCACAACGACGAAGCATCAGAGACCTACTTTTTTACTCGGGAGAGTAAATCTCCGAAAAAACGACGGCATTAGCACATGCCACCAACTGCGAAATCAATTGCGAGAGAATGTAATAATTTCAGTTTATCTATAGGCCAACGAGACAAATCACGCCTGCTCGAGGTGGGCCGCCTCTCTTCTATTAAATGTAAGTGTAACAAATAAAAAGTAAAAAATTTATTCATGCAGTTGCGCGTTGCTTTTTTATAATACAACCAAAAAACTTTTTCCAGGCGCTATTTTCACCAGTAGTTTTGTGTTTTGAGGGTTTCCCTCTCATACAATAGTGAAAGTACTTGTTACCTCTGTATTTTCAACCAGAATCTCTCGTTCTGTGCCCTCTCACTTAAAACTTTTCCAGCAGACAAAACAAATAGGAAAATTTTTCCGTGCTCAATTCTTTCAGTAGAATGAATGCGGATTTTTTTTGGATGTGAAATCCACAAAGCTCGCTCACCCTGTGGAGTTGACGTGTGAGAAACTTTTACCGGAGGTGGAATATCAATAACGGATGAGGTCATCTTTG
>JAHZMW010002945.1:0-16885 GCA_027743745.1 Alloscopus bannaensis
AAACATGGAAAAGTATTCAACTCAACAACGTCGCAGTGTTATATAGTAGATCAGTTGGGGGAAAACTTGCCGTGTTAATTATGCCACAAACTAAGTTGCTTCATGGTGTGAGCGAGTGCAGTGTGTGAGGAATGATGAAAGTATTTGAAGGAAAGCCACGAAAAGTTACTTTCAAATGGTCTTTCTCATTTACACTGCGTGGGCTGAGCGTGCCTAAAATTGTGTAATCTTATCCCGCATTGATGCATGATCCGTGGAATGAGGCAAAAAGAACTTTAATAGGAAGAAAATGTTGAAGCACAATACTTGCCTAGGCATGCTATTAAAGTTTTAATGTATGAAGCACGAGTCCAACACATGAAACCGTTCTTAGTCGAATTGTCCTTGTCACCCTGCGCAAATCAAGGCCGAATGGGAAACAAAGACCACGACAATAAGGTTGCAGCTGTTATACTAGTTTGGACGTCCGAAATATATTAATTGAGAAAATATAAGCGTTTTGAGTTTATATTCGAAGAGTCGCGTTTTAATGATCTCCTCTTTTTGTCAAGATCAGTGAATTTCGTAGGGGAAACCTTACTACTTACTAGCATGTGCGTTACATGTATAGCGGATGGCTAATTATAGGATGACGAAGTGTGTAATTAATGAAGAGACTGAACAAAAAAGTGTGACGGAAGTTGAAACCCTCTTCATTCTTTTATGTTCACGGCTCCGGTTTCTTTTAATGTCACATGTTCATACACATGTTTTTCCGATTGGTATCACATCAAATGAACAAGCGAAATATGCAGACAAACATGAGGGGTGAAATCAGCGAATTGAAAATTCATAATGCTTCACATTGACCTTTTCTGATACAATTTTCTAACCGAGTGCAGAAAGTTGTACATATTTGCTTAGGAATCAAAAAGTATTCGACGATACTCAAAATGATTATGAATAAGTGATGCCTGTCATGAGTAAACGCGTGCCTGGGGCATCGTGATACTTTGCTTTCACCACCACACCGGATGTTGATATGTACATATGTTTTCCTTTTCTGTGTTTCAGGAGAGAATCCAGCGGCCATGCAACACGGGAGTCATTCCACAACCTGCGTTCCATGTCCTCCCCTTTGGTTCCTTTCGTTCCTGTTGAGCCTCACGCTACAAACCTTTTATCTTCATTTCTTGTCACGCAATGTCGATCATAATCATCACGAGCGAGTCGTCGAGACAAATCACCGTCGTAATGAGCTGTCGAGTCGGCATTGTGATGACAATACCAATAATACAACAACCACTTTCCCAAAAAGCCAGCCCACTCTTCACAATCACAATCTTCAAATTAATCATAATCACTCAGAAGAGGGTGAGGAAGAGAAGACGAATGTTTGTTGTGTAGACCGGGCGGAAGCCCAACAACGGTCGCTTTTTGACGGGGCCACCACCAGCGACGCCGTCATCATAACGTTAACAGCTGCTACCAGTCTTCACTGTCGAGCGACACGTGAGAGTCACATTCTCAGGTGAATTGTAGTTGAAGAAATCGAGCACACCCAATAACAATATCCTTTACACTTTTGCGGTAGAAAACCACGTATTAACTAGAAGGTTTACGTATGGTACATTTGAGAGACTGACAAAAATGCAACGTTTATAAGCTACCAAAAACAAATCCAAACACACACAACAAGAGTTTTAGCAAATGATTTTGGGATGGAGTAGGTTTGTTGGTGCTCCTGTGATTCATGATTTTGTTACCAATTGTGGAAATAGCATCAAGGACATTTACTAAAGTATCTATGAACCTAATTAAAACCAGCCGCGACAGCACTCTCTTTGCGAAATTGAGAAACCCTTGTACATATGCTGTCCTAATTTTATCTAGTTCAAATAATAATCAGCTACTACACGTATATTTTAGTAATTATATATGTTAAGATTAATTATATAATCTAAGGATGAAGAGTCAATTCCTAATTTACATTTGAAAAACGTTACCGACAATGAGATTGACAATGTATAGAGAACGACATTTTTGTCTATTGCATCTACAAATTTTGCGTAGTACGTAAAAATACTTATTACGTATTTCGTGATCCACAAAACAAATTATTAGTATAGTCAGATATGTAATTGGCATTTGTGTAAAAAATCCCTTGAGCAGGAGTCATGATTTAGTTTCGTTTATTGAATCACAGCACGACACAGAAGAAATGTAGGACGAGAAATTGTATTTGTTTCCAGCTGCAAATGAGCAACATAATTTCAAAAGAAGGTTACATGACATTTTTATTTAACTTCTAAAGCCGGAACGCAATTGTTATTTTATGCCACTAGTCGCTGCCCCTTTTCACTTTTGAAGAAGGCAAGCACTCATGGAAAGCCAATTACAGGAAATTGAATTAGCTTTGATGAGCAGTGTGTTATTTAAAATACACAATTGAGTCATAACAGAAAGACCTGAAATGGTCGTTGGAATTGAATTTTGTCTCATTCTCGTCGGTAGATTTTTGTCCGAGCCGGTTTTTAATGTTACATTTGCAAGTGAAAACAGGCCTACCATGATTTTTTGCAGGTTGCGTGTGGACTTTTTTGGATTCATTAATTGAAGAAATTTGAAAAGGTTTTGTAAAAGCTTTTAATAATCAAACAGGCCACGTGATCACAACATGATATTTTTTCGTATTGACTTTCCCTTAAAAATCCATCTTTGTATAGGTTACACAATTTAGTGTATCACACGAAATTATTAGAGATAATAGTTTGTTATAAAACTACAAGGCCAAGGAGCTTCATAAACTCGTGCATATAAGTGTAGACCTCTCGAAAAGTCAATAATACGTTTTAAAACCATATTGTTGTTCAAGTCAAGTATGTAATTATACGTGTAAAAATAGAGTTAAACACATGCATAAACATAGGCATATTATTATTATTATATTTAGGCAGTATGCTTGTGATTTGTGAGGAAAAGCAATCATAAAATAAGCCTACGTTCTCAAGCTTTACTTACATAAATGCAATTAGAGGTATAAGGTTCTCCTGCCAAACAACGCAGTTTAGTTAGACTTTCACCACTGAGAGGGAAAAGCAATGGAATTTTTTTGACAAAATACTCAACATCTGAAGTGTACATAATATGCAAACTGTAAACAATACTTGTTGTTTCAGAAGGAACTATAGGGGTACAATTTGTATGATGAGGTTTTGTGTGTGAGAGGGTTGCAGCGTTTCGTATTTTTAAACAGATTGACGTGATAAATTAAAAATGATTAAACGTGAAACAGATCATTTACCTACGCCTATCCTACAAGTATACACATACACATCTATGTATGTATGCACATTTTAGCTCCAACATCATCATTAGGTTATTCATCTTCATGATGATCGGTAGATGTTTGACTCTCTTGAAAATCCCTTTTATCTATTTAGAGTTTGGTTAGAGGAAAAGAGTTTAAAAAATGAAGGACACAAACCCTTGTGTAACTTTGTATCAATAAATTGTTCTAATTGGAGGACTGAGCATAAAGTGGGTGATATGAGAACTTGTATTATACAGAGGAGCACATTATGGTTTCATTCTACCATCTGTGGAAACCGTTCTACTATATCCTTCACATCTGGATGAACATCTGTGAGAAAAATGAAATTAATTATTAACTCCGTACTTAGCATCATCAAAAACGGAGAACGCTTGGGTTGCTGGAAATAGAATTTTGTGTCTTGTCATCATCTCCGGATGATGGAAATAAAATAGATGCCCCCTTTCTCTGTCTCCCACGACTTTGCTCACGACTCAAAACTAATCGAAATATACATGTCCTGCATAAAGCTTTCCGCTGTGAAACAGGTCACAACAGACGTATTAGAGAAGAGCCTTCTCAACCGAATGGATGACTCTTTAGACTTCTGTGTGTTTGTTGTTGCTCAAGTGCATTTGATTACAAATACACACACACGAGTCAAGTACGTTTTATATGCCCTTCCCTTTTATTCCTTATTCGTCCTTCCCCGAAAGAGAGGACGGAAGAAAGCGGAGAGCTGTTTGAGAGAAACAGATTTATTAATTAATTACGAGATAAAAAGCGTACCTTGAACATCCTCTATTTTACTTGGTATTACCTCACTTCAACTCTCTCCCTTTCCTTATTTCATAAAACTTTTCTGTCCAGAAAGAGAGAAAAAGAGAGAGAGAGGAATTTCCTTTGACTCCACAGTTGTTCTTAATTATTTCTGTAATAAGTACAAACTAGCTTTGGCTAGGTTTTCCTCTTAGGACTACACTCAACTTTTAGTCAAAAGTAAAAGTTCCTCGTATTTACTCTCTCCTTCTCTATCGCCCTCCTTAATGACAAGTGTATAATTATTGAAGATGAGTGTGTGTGTATCTATAACGTGTCTTGATTGCTAACCTCTTTTTTAAACGATATGATGATGCTAGAGCTAAAAGTGAGACTAGAGGAAGCACCCATGTACGACGTAATTTTTAAAGACTACGCAAAATAGTTGAAGAGTCTAGCCTTCATATATTAAATACTACACATTTAGAGAGAATATAACAAAGTACAATATGTAGACGACAACGTGAGGATATGGGGAGGATGATGATCTGTTTGTAAGGCGATCTCAACTATTTTTTCATGACGATAATAAATACTACACATTTAGAGAGAATATAACAAAGTACAATATGTAGACGACAACGTGAGGATATGGGGAGGATGATGATCTGTTTGTAAGGCGATCTCAACTATTTTTTCATGACGGAAGAAAAATATTTATTTTCTTTTTACATGCTCTGCAACACTTGAGAATGAGAGAGAAAGTGTTTCTCTTGTACGTTCCAAGAAAGTGCTCCCTCTTTGAGAAAAGGATACATGTAGTAATATGTTTAAGAATAGGTTGTTGACTTGTCAGCGCATTATACTGATTTATACAAGCATTCTCCCCAAAGTAAATATATTTTTTTCTCTCCAAAGAATTATGATGCAGTGTGTGTATGCATGCATGTCTGGCGAGAGGATCTGTAGGCGAGAAAAAAGGGGCAAAAGGGAGCATAATCAAGATTTACTAAACTAATTAGCTAACTACTCGATTTTATCTTTCGTCTCTCCATTTTTTACTCTGCAGACCTTGCACACACTTTCCTTCATCATCAAATGGGGTTGAAAATGTAACTTTTTCCTCGCACCAAGACTCTCTGGGATTTGGATGTGTGTGCGTGTGTGGTGTATAAAAATGGAGGAGATGATCGTTATGAGAGTTGCGATTCTATAGTTTTTTATATCAGAGATCTTTGTATAATCTAAAATTTTAGGTATTTTACATGGTGAACGCACAGGAGCCTGAGAGAGTGAAAGTGTGTGTATAAACTAGTAATTAGTGAATCTAGGGAAAATATAAAAACACAAACTATCGCTTAGTGTGCAAAGTACAAGGGCGGGCAAGAGAGAGAAAGAGAGATGCATATGCATATACTACACTCATTTTCTCAGTCAGTAAATATTGAGGTAATAAATCATATTTGTTGCTGTTTCTCACTCTCCGTTTTTCCTCCACACTCTTATGGAGGACTTTCTCGCCTAACTGGCCGTGCTTGTGTGTTACTCAACGATCTCAAAATGTCTATATTATATCTCTCAAGCTCACTGCGTGTAAATAACCTTTGAGTATACTATTCTATAAGTGTATGATGTGTATGCATTGTGTAAACAAGTATACGTGGTCTACATGGGATAAACATAATTTGCTAAAAGAGTTTTCTAAAAGCAGAGCATCTTATATCGCTAAAGTTTATGTATAAATATTGACGATAAGGAAAAGTTTAGACAACCTTGTACGAACAATAAAGTGGTATAATGTTTAGAAATGGAATGATAGATATACTAACTATATGACTATATACTTTGGATATTGTGAAAGTGAGTGTTCAAGTACGCTGAGAATGTTTGCGGTGTTATCCTTGCTCGCTGACTTTGCTTTAAGTTGTGTTCGGATTCATCGCAGAAAAGAGTGCGAATACATAGGTACGAGGCTTCCATTAAAACGGGACTACAACCACCTGCAGCAAAAGCAATCTCGATTTCCCCTTTGTTCACTATCAACAACACTATACTTCTAGAAAAAGAAGACTCGACTCTTGTGTGACACGCCAGAGCGTGTGAGAATGCGAATAAAGTTGTGTCACAAAAGAGGGTTGAACTTGTGTGCTTCAAAGGTCACACGTGTTCCGTCTGTTAAGTATCAGCGTAAACTCGAGTGTACGTAAACATCATGATGTATATTTGTATAAATTGTATATATTATCCAAAATGGTAGTGTGTAGGTCACATAGGTTAGGATGCGGCGGTCTAGGTATGTAAAAAAAAAGTGGTAACAGGGTGTGATCTCCAATGAACATTCATTCAAATATTGCTCTAAAAAATGTGTATTCAATATATGTACATAGTAGTTTGCTGATGAAAGATTGGGAAAAGTGATGTCTGTAGCCAAAGAATATTATCTATCCATAATGTTAAAGTAGCATGATAAAAGGTAAGCCTAAATAAAATATATATCTGATGCTACTATTATTAGTAGTGGAGTAGATACTCTACGGAATATAGAAATCATAATATTGTGTGAGGCTGTATAGAATCTTTGGAGTGAAAGTGAAAACAGGCGTAAAGAAAAGGATAAAAAGTGTACACTTTATTTCATTGGTAATCCATAAAGTACGAAGTATGGAAAAGAACGTTTTAGGACTAAGAACTTGGGATACTCTATACAATGTACAGATACGTGGTAAGCTTGGGTAGATACTTTTAGGTGAGGTTTTAGGTGAAGGTTGCGTATTATTGTGTGCACGTGTTTTGTATCATCCGATTATGAGAGATTACTTCTGGATGTAATATGATGGGATATATTATTGTAAACCTTGTGCGAGGAAATCCGATAGGATCAGATTACATTGAACTCAAAACGGTTTTGAGTTTTGCGGGAAGTGGGGTAGATTGTATTTGAATTTGTAGCTGTTCTCAATTTTTCAGCGGTGCAGTGTGCATGTTACAGTTGTCGCTCCCATTCCCATCATCGAAATGCGTGTGACATGTCATTTGAAAGCTGTCTGAAGTTGTACAACGTGTATTCATCTCGTTGATTGCGGTTAGACAAGCATAATAGATTTGTTGAGTGTCAGATACTTATGCAAATACATACTTATATAGTCATCATAAATAATATTATGTATACTTTTTATGTGTGAGCCTAGTACATTTATGTATAGGAATGCGGTTTGATGGGAAATGTGTAATTTTTATTGTCAAAAATGGTTGTGTACAACACGGTGTGCATGTGTGAGAAACTGTGCTCGTTTCGCTGTGTACATATGAGTAATGATGAAGAACACTGAATTAAAATTTTAAACATTTGTTGAGCTAAAGAAATATCCTCGCTCATTTATTTCAACTTTCACTGGATTGCATAAACTCGAGTCGAGGCACAAGGTTGACCAGTAAATGCAAAAGTCTGCATATAATGCACGCGCTCATGCTTCTGCTGGGAGGTTACACAACGTCGTAATTACACCCTTCTCACTTTTTTAAGTTTCATGGTTGTTGCAAGTACAGACTTTCCACTATCCATATTTCAGGCACATCTGCTTCTGACTTGGAGAAATGTCGCGAATGTGAAATTGGAAAGTGATAAATACATGATAAAAATGAGGACAAAGTTAGGACAAAGTTTGGAAATTATCACGGTCATAATAATTTTTTTAATTTTTTTAGCGTTGATGTGTAGCGAAGTACGCTTGCATGACTCCCCTTCGTTTTGTAAAAGGTCACATTTGGATTAGCAAGGACCTCTGATCCTAGCTGTTGCGCAATTCCCAATTGGTGACTTTGCTCTTGCCACTTTTTGCTACAAAAACATTAATTAGAAATGCACACTTCACTTTAGGAGTAGTCTTTACAACTGCATGTGAGCGATGCGATGGTAGTATCCTGTGAAGATGGGGGGAGATTAAACAGCACAAAAATTCATGACCACTTGAAAACTGCCACAAACCGCAGAGTTGGAGTTCTTGTCTTGATGTGCATTTAAAAGTAAGTTTGTTCTCCTCCCTCCCGTTGCTTGACCCCTTTCCGCATTCCCGGGAATCATTGTGCGCTAACAAATTTTGCAATGTGCGGTAACGAACAACAGAGTTACACAAAGATAAGGCTTTCATAATGTATCTCAAAATGGCCTTGAGTATTGTTTCAGAAAGGATTAAATCCATCTGCAATAATTATTACTTGCTACTGAGTCGGGCTTTCTAGCTTCAAGCTATTTTGGCTGACCCTCAACCATCCGCGATTGCACAGACTCTCTGTAGAATAATGTGTATCTTTTATAGTGAGACCATTGCTGTTTTGACTTCATCCCATCAGCATTATTTCAACATGATTCTCTTAAGATGGGAGGGAACATGTAATAGTCTCAAGTACAGTAGTATATAGGATATAGAATCTTTTAACCAATGACTTGGCCTTCGCCTTTTCGCGACGGGTTACATGTTATTGTGTGCGGGTAATATTCTTGGAATGCTACATGTTCTATGGAGCCTTACACACTACACATGGCGTTTATATCGAAACTGGTGGCCCATGGTGGCCCTGGTGACTTCACGAATGCTTTCTTGTTGATCTAGAATACTAACCACATTTACTCACCATGGCCGAATAAATGTTAAATTGTGAGGCTTCTTACAAAGTGATAAGTATCTGAGTCGAAATTCATGCGAATAGGTTGGGTCGACAGAAATCCGTGTTTACGTCATAACATCCTTGAAAATCGACACAAATTTTTAGTAACACTGTCACTGCCACTTCAAGATTCCTTACCAAATCAACATAAATGATTGAATACTATCGTTTTGAAATAAATAATGCCCCTAACACCTGTACTTGTACTCTCCTTAAACTTTCATTTACTAAACAAAAATTTGTAAGCCTCTGTTACTATTGTAAAATGCGTTTATTATTTAGGGATAGATGTGAACTTTTGAACAAAAAGTGGCTTCCTTAGAATCTATGTAGATTTGCCAACGCTTGTTGTCCGCACAATCGGTGTACTCTGGTCGCCCCTCTCGCCTACGTGTAGTCAGATACATACATTAAACAAAGAAGGATTTCGTGTGAGTGTGGCTTTTCCCTTGTATTCTCGTCTTTCACTCATTCCAGCGGTTTTTGTGGAGGATTGCCTTTCTCTCCCTTTCCCATTTTCCTCCCATCATCTACCAAAGCAATATTCGCACACCAGCTCCCAAAGTGTAACACTTGAGACGGAACAGGAAACATTTTTCGGGAGGAAACTCACTGTGCAAAAAAAACAACCTTTGAGACCACAGTCGGCCCCCTCTCTCCTCTATTGCACCCATCATCGCGCCTCGTCATCACGAGCACCACAGGCAACATTTTGACACTCACACACATTCACCCATATTAGATTCCCTTGATTTTACCCACAATGCCGCATAAAGCTGAGGGAAAAAGCAACAAAAGTGGTTCAGTAGGTCAACAAAAAATGACTTCTCACCCATCATCGCGAATAACTTGACATACGTATTAATACACAAGCAGATTACTCTCACTTAAATCCAACAAGGAAAAGTACTTGAGAAATTGCCGACACACAGCGCTCACACACTCATTCAATAATATCACAGAAGAGCGCGTACATACATAATGCATTTGTACTTTTTTCATGTGTGTCAACAACTCATAAATTAATGCAGACCCGTGTTTGAACAAATAATGAATTAATTTCTCTCTCTCTCCCCTTCCACATTTATGTTTTATGTACAAGACACAAAACAAGCGAGTGCATTTACAGAACATAAATCTGGAGACCTGGAGCTGGTAAGTGGAGCGATTGTTAATTTCCATTGCGTATCCACACTAACGGCTCACTTTACTCAGCTCCTCCGCCTCTCTCGTACATAGGAACTGCGTGAAGTAACCGAATTTTTCCACCAGAATTCCTCCAAAAACCTAAGGTCGCACAAGATTTTCCATAAAGTGATACGCCACTCTCATATACGAAGGGGCATGGACCAGAAGAGTATAAAAACGACCTTTATGAGAAACACGGAGAGGAAGGCATAAAACAGGTAGCCACAGACAGAATACATGAATTTTGTTTACTGCTCCAACATCGTTATTGTTATTTTCAACTTCCTGCTCTCTTCCTCGTTCACTCCCTTTCCTCCAAGTCCCCTGCCGTTTCATTCAACATGTGTACAATGAACTTTTTCTACTCACACACAGCGAGAAAGTGAAAGCCTCCTACGTACATTGCGCGATGACAGTGTAGAAAACTGCATGGTTTTTAGCAAGAGTTTGTTTTTTCGGAGACAGTGCCAACAACCCACATGTCTCCCCAAGGATGTCGGCCTTTCGTGACTTACAACTTTCACTTGGCTCAGGACTATCCTCTTGTTTTCGCACATTTACAAAGTAATGCAAGTTGACATTAGGGGAGAAGGACTGAAAAAGGAATACACACTGCGTGTGTCTATATATTTGTGGGCTGTAAGATTCGCGAGCCTCGTCGTGTGGTCCTCAGAGAAAATCCCGAAATAACATACATATTTATATATACACACCGCTCCTCATTGGAAGTGATAAGAAAGAAACGCCGCTGGAATTCTTCTCCTCCTCTCGTGCGGTTTATCACAAAAAAGCGGGGTCAGTAACACTAATAACCGTCAGTGTTTTCTCCAGGGATTTCCGTGCAACATGGTAAATGTGCAACCATCTCAGAAATCAACTGCATTTATTACTCAAACTCTTGTGGTGAATGAGCGAGAGAAAGTAGGGATGTAAGATACATTGCATTTGCATTGAGTGTACTTTCTCATCGAAAAAATCCGCTGGTTTTCTTGTGGAAGCACGAAGCTGACAATGGCTTAAGCCAGCAGGAGCCGTTTTACTAGATTTTTATACGTGGAACGCTCTTGTTGCAATTTCGAGATAACGGTGATGAATTGAAGGATGTCAAACCTTTCACTCGTGGAGGGTCTTATCAAGCAGAGATTTGCTATGCTACTGCTGCTACCACCACCTTGTCCCTCATTTCCAGTTGACATATCTCATTGTGCCCCTTTGAAAAAGGAAAAAAAGTCATGTGTAACTCGTTCCTCTCCGTAAAAGTGAAAGTGACATTTGCGAAAAGAATGAAGATTGCAAATAAAAAACGAAAAGAGAATAAAAGGGACTGACCAACTTTCTCCTCTTTTGATTTCTTAATGACTTCCAATAAGCGCTGCGCGCGCTCATATCACTTTTATTAATTCTCTGCCGATTTGAAGGTTTATTTTTTGTTATAAAGGGAAAGGCTAGACAGGGGGAGAAAAGTTTGAATCCTAGAATTGAGGATGAAGAGAATGGGGATCTCTACCTCATACAAAAGCAGGAGAAAGCAAAAAAACAGGAGAGAGCAAGAGGAACAAGGGAAAGAGCTTCGTTTGTCTTCTCATAAAATGAAGAAAACGCATTCAACCACACACCACCCCACTTCCCCTTTCCATGTCCTTTTGAGAAGACGAAGAGGGAGCAGGGACGAGGAGAAAAAAATGGGAAAAGAAAGGAATGAAAAGTGATGCCATAACTTTTTTCGGACGTTCATTTTATTATCAACTCGGCCAAATAAGCCCTTGAAAATAAGAGGACGACTGGGCTTTTAAGATTAGAGAAAAAAGAGGTAACCAGCACAGCGTTTTTTCTTTCTCTCTCTCTCTCTCACTTGTGCTCCTCTGAGAAATGAATTGAGAAAATGGTGTGCACAGCCACAAGCTGGAATATTTTTCCTTCTTGACATGATTATGTATCTTGATGCTCTTCTCGCACAGTTTTCATCAACAGCACCAGTGACGGAGAAGGGAATGTGGGTTGGTTATACAACGGTGAAAGTTGGGTTGGTGTTTTTCCACTTTCGTGTGAGGTGGCTGCACGCAGATACAAACAAGTTAAAGCGAAGAAAGGAAGAAAGAGACATGATGCCGATGAAATAGCAATTGTAATAAAACGCTACTCTTTTTATCCTGGAATGAAGCTGTTGCACAATAAACAGAGGAGGGTAGGCTGCCTGACACAGAAAAAAGAGTGGTGCTACCTGTACCTGAAAAGACGAGAGGAAAGTGGTATAGAGAGACAGCTGCATATTATACAGCTATACATAATATGTATGTAATTATGTGCAGGCTTTTTTCTCGTTGCTCAAGGGGCATCAAGGTGGAACTCTACTAGACGGTAGGCTTTTGTACACATACGTTATCAGCGGTGTGTGCAGCCACGGGAGTTGAGCCACAAAATTTATATGCGCTAGTCTCCAGAGTGCTTTTGCCGGACTTTTGGTTGGAGAGAAAGAGTGAGAGAGAGAAATCTCCTTTCACTCACTTTCCCTTTTTTCTCTCTCTTCTCCTTATTATTCATTGCTCACATGGACGCTATCGCGCTATCATCAAGAGGATATCTGTGGCGAGTGGTGCTCGTTTAGCCGTATGCGTTGAAAAATGTATGGTTGTGGTGAAGTTTTTATTGGAGTTTCAGCAGCAGGCTGGGTTTTTTTTCGTAGAGTATGGGTATGCAATGAGCATTTTTATCGCGTCAGTGATCATGATGATAGGGTTTGCGATGATACGAGCTCTGATTTGTATCTCCAGAGAATACTAGATAAATGGAGGCGGAGGTGTATATCAAATATGTATAATGAATGATTCCTTCGTTTCCTCGAGTTGGGCTGTTGATGCGTGAGGATCTGCATGTAAATGTGAATTAAAGCGGAGAAAGAGAGAGACGGAGAGTTTTTTTTTGTGTAAATCACCACTGAAAAAGATTAAATGGTTAATATATTTTTGTGTACTACGTCTACATCATCACATTAACATTTACGTATTCACGATGCTCACAAATAAAATTGATATGTTTCTACGATCTAGTTGTAAAGAGAGATGTATAGAGAAATTAAAGTTCACTTTTTTTAAAAAGAGGATAGCAACTCTTGAAGCTCTTGTCCGTCCAGGGTCTCAAAGTCAATGTTCTTGAGAAATTCGAGGTCCGTGTCCGACTCGCCAGAGGAGTCAGTCACCACTTTGGCGTTCATAAATGCGGTAATCATTCCCGGCGGGTGGTGACGTACTGGTGGAGGTGGAGGCACGACAGGTTGCGAATGGTGGTGGTTGTGAACGCCAATACTGGTTGCACTTCTCCGCAAAGGTGGCGCCGGTTGGGGCGACGTGAGACTCTTGACTGTTGAGGACGACTGCTTTGTCGGAGGCGACCCTGGATGAATGACTTGCCCATTAATTTGAAACTGAGGTGGATTCACGAGTTGTGATTTCATTGCCGCAAGCGTCGTGCCCAACTTGTTCTCGATGAGTTGTACTCTCGCATTGTGACTCTGACTGGGTTGCCTCCGATGGAGTTGCGGTTGGTAAATTTGTTGCTGAGGTTGGTGATGTTGATGATTGGACTGGAAGGAGGAAGAGGGGGAGTGAGTCTTGCCAACTTTCTGGGATGGATGTGGATTATGATGCTTCGCAAGAAAGCACGTTGACCCGGATGACGTTGATTTCTGGAGAGGCTGTTGAGGTGGAGAAATCGACGGGGTGGCGGTCATACCACCGCCAGAAGGTGAATTGCCATTTGAAGGACGTGGAGACGTTGACTCGGAGAACCAGGGGGCGGATGAGCAATGAACTTTGATGTCCCTTCCCTGGAAAATTATTAATAATAAAAATGAGATAATTTTATAAGGAAGGCTTGCATGTATTATACAAAGAAAACAGGAGCAAAGAGAGGGTATTTTTTTACCGAATTGTAGATATTTTTCTCGAGAAATTTGCAACGATCTTTGAAGCTCACATCAGAGCCGAGTGGTTGTTGCTGAGGAGGGTGATTATGATTACTGTTTCCATTATCCGGCTCCGCTGGCTTCTTCCAGCCATTAAAGCTGTTTTGAGTAAGACTCCTTGCCCTCATGTCCCTAATCTGGCGTCTTGTCCAGTTCTCCTGCTCCTCTTCATTAGCCACACTCGCAGCGATCGCTTGCTTTTGTAAGAATGTACTAATTATAGCTCCAGTGGGGGTTGCCGTCCGCCGTTTCATAATCTTCATTTGCATTTCAAGAGCCTCTGAACTCTCTTGCTCTTGTTGCAACAGTTGAAGTTGTTGGTTTCCTTGAATTACTCCATTCCGGAGCGATCCAGAACTGCCTGACGTCGCCAGAGGAGAAGGACCTCGACGAAAGCCCACATCAGATCTCGAGCGAATCAGTGCTCTCGACGTGGACGGAGCTGTGGATGCCACACTCGCCGGCCTACTTTCCGAAGCAACCACTTTGTCCCGCCCTTGACGACATGCGGCAAACAACTCTCCAGGAGGGACTGGATTCAGTTTGACCACCGGGATTGAGACGCTCACCGACGTTTGTGACCGCTGCAAACTGTTTTGACCTTCGGAAGCTATGAGAGCATCATAAAACTGAGATCGTCGCTTCTCCCGCTTTGACAGGTTGTCCTCTTGAGTCTTCTTGTTTCGCTCGAGTGCCTCCTTGGCCCTGAGAAACTGTTTGATTGAGAGGCTGTGGTGGAGCTTGGAGTTGTTTGGGTACTGAATGGTCTTCTCCTTTCTCATCGTGTCCACCGGGATGAAGGCATTATCTCGAGGGAGGTCCCCTTTGAAGCGGAGGTAAAGCTGGGACAGGTACCGAATTAGGATGGGACGCTCTGCGTCACCACATCTCACAGACTTTTCGCAGTCGAGTGGCAGTGGCAAGCCGAACTCATCGTGAAGAATCTCAAACACGAGCTGATTTCTCACCCACTTGTCCACATTCCCTGGCAGCGGATACTCGATGAGATCGGGTCTGTAGCGGTGAACCAAAGCTGCCAGAGCATTCGCCCCATTCACAGCCTCGCAAAGGGTGGCAAATGGCTGAACCCCTTTATGGGCCACCTGCTCCTGGAGCCATCTCACCAAGGCGTCTTCCGGTAGAACAAAGTCTTTGAGAGGTTTCACGGTCTCTGGGTCCCGAATCGGATCAAAGATTCCTGTGATCGGGACGTCAGAGTCAAAGAGGCACTGGACTTGTCTTGCATTCACCAACCCCAAATTGATTTTCGGGTAGCGCGTCCTTGGATCAATACTGTACTGACTGTGATCCTTGCTCAGGTTCTCGTGAGTGGTTTGCCCCAAAAGTCTGTAAATGGACTCTCGCTCAGCCAGCACCTCGAGTACAGAGTTCAACCCCTTCCCCCAACCCCGAATCATCCAAGCTGCATCAAACGAGCTAAGAAAGCCTCTCGCACAGCCGGAGCCGGTTGGCCAAAACGGCTCGAGAAGTGCGTCTCCAATGAGCCCAATGAGAAGCTTATGTCCCTTGCGCTGCACAGCTCGACACGCGTTCTCAGAGGCGTACATTGTCGTGAAATCAAACACGGCTACGTCAGGTTGGCCGTAGTGGTTGACGGCAAACTCGAGTTCCGGGAGACGATTATCTGTTGCAAATACGACGGCCTCCATTGTGAAACGCTGGAGTGCTTCCATATCCACATTTTCTGGAGAGAGAAGCAGCTCAGGCTCCGGAAAATCCTGTGATTTTTTTATACATTTTTATTACTCAATTTCATATCAACCATATTATTCCCTTTGCTCAAGACGTCGAAAGAGTAAGAGAGCACTTTCTTTTCACCAAGGCGCTCTCATCCGAAAGCAAAAGCATTTAGTGCTCTCCGCATGACATGGAATGGCATGCACGTGCATCTACACGAACAATTTTTTTTGGCTTTGTAGCAAAGTACAGTGAAAATACTGATTTTACATTTAAATTACAGGTTAAAATTTGTCGTATGTGTAAATTACGCTAAATTGCCAAACTCGTCATGACTTTACATGAGCATGTCACGATTCATGTCGTGTCATTCATGACATGGCATGAAAAATTGCCTGCCATGCCATAGACTTGGAACGCTAAGGATCATCATTATTATTATTGCTATTATTATGACTGAGCAACCTGGTACTGGACAAACATAAAAAAGAGAGGAGACACGTCAAGTAGGAAAAGAAGTGAATGAATTGAATCATAAAATTCTGTATAAAAAGTTGAGAGCTAAAGGCCGAGAAAGAGAGAGAGAGTTCTTTTTAAAAGGCTTTCAGAGATTGATTTTTCTGCTTCCTTTGCAAAGAAATCCTCTCCCTAAATCTCAGCAGGATCTAGACTTGAGCGGAGAGAATACCTTTAGCTCCAAGGGCTCTCAGGTCAGTAATTATAAAGGGCCACAAGTGAAGGACATTGTTGCGAGAGAACTTTGGTCGCTTCTCGATCACCACTACTTTTGCTCCCAAAAGCTGCGCGTCGATTGCCTAGACACATCAAATAGAATGTCACAAACCTTAGCATACAATTCCCGGTAGATTGTAATGTACTGTTCGGAGTGAAATTTAAATAAAGACCTAATTTAATAATTATGTCCATTTAATTTAGCAGTCTTATTATCACGTACCATTCTTAGACCACAAGGACCTCCACCAATGATAAGTACCTACAGAAAAGTACGAACACTTGTCAATCATAAACATTTTAGCACAGCAACAAAGAGAAATCCATTACATTAGCATAATCTTCTCTTTTTTGTATTTTTTAAGCTTTTGGGGCAAGCCGAGACATGAATTTCCAACCACGTTCTCAACTTCTCTCATTTCTCTCTTTTGCTTTCCCCTTTGTTCACATTTTGTTAAAGCAGAGACAAACATTACTTTGTTTTTGCTGTTCATACCTTTGTGTTTGCACAATATCTTCCTCTTGCGTAACATTTCTCTGCCGCCTTCCTCTCAAATCTCGACCAAAGCTCCTCCGCTCGCCAAGATGGA
>JAHZMW010002946.1:0-19741 GCA_027743745.1 Alloscopus bannaensis
GTTTTGACTACTGTAACGGTGCTATCATGATTCATGTTGGGGTGTGGTGTGGAGAATGGAAACATGTTCGAAACGCGTATTAAAGGGGCTCGAAAGCAAATCTTCATGTTATAATTGCTTGTAATAACCCGCAACGGTCGTATCGGCGTCTACTAATTTGCACAACTCCAGGAATTTGATGAGTGTTCATCACATTCATGATAAGTCAGTAACGCCAGAGAAAGATGGACAGACACGCAAGAAATCCGTGAAAACCGTTCGTTATGTCTGCATTTATTAACCCGTGTTCATAATTCACTCTTTTGAGACAACGACTAACAATAATATGACTTTTTGCTCGTTTCGTGCAAACTAGTCGCTTTACAAAATGGAAACATGTATAGACTCGTCCGACTTGTGCATGCCATATGAATGTAATGTATGTGTTTTCCGATAAGGAGCAGAGAAGCGTTCGTGTATGACATAATATTTTGGGCTATTCGGGAGAGAAAACGGTTTTCCTCATAAAGTTTCAAAAATAGCAGCGTTCCTTGGATCTTTCACCCAAAAAAAATGTATGCACTTTTGAATATTTGTTCTTGATGTATTTAAGTTAACGTGTTAATTCTCACTCGAACAACTCATCCAATACGGAGGCACACACTTTTCGAGCATGTACGCGTATTAGCTGCACGCTCCTGTTCGGAGCAACCTCATCATAAGCATCATCATCATATCATCAACATAATTTTTTATGCGTTTCACCAACTCTCGTCGTGCTCTCGTTTCGTTCTCAATACATCCGATATATTATGAACGTTATAACGTCTCACCGGTCGCTATAAGGTAGAGAAAGCTAGAGCGTCTATGCGTCCAAGGAACTCGCGATCGAAGACTATCGCTTGAACGCAGCCTCCAAATCAGAACAGCTTTGAGAACTGTGAGTGAAACAACAACTCTACTCATCCAGAACCGACTCGCATGAGTTTATTGTTTGAAATTTTTGTTCTTTTTGGTTTGCAGGGTTGCGTTTCTCCGAGGGCTGTTCAACCAGAGAAACGGCTACGTAACGCTGTGCTCTCACTCATCCGTTCCATCTCGTCTCCTCTGGAGAAAAGGTTTTTCCTCCATCATCAACAACTCGTTCCGATTTTTCGAGCCTTATATAGACGTACTTTTTTTACGTGATTAGGTGTAAATTAATTTATTTGAGTGTGTAGTTGTTTAAAAGCGGGGCAGAATGGTTATTGAGCAAAAGTTTAAGGAGGGCGAGGAGCCCGATCCAACAGAGTACCTCTTCATCTCGCTGGAGATGAAGAGGCAGGATCAGTCCAAGCCTTACGATGCGAAAACGGCGTGCTGGGTGCCGGACGACAAGGACTGCTTCATTCAAGCCAGCATCACAGGGACCAAGGGCGATCTCGTCTCTGTGAAGACTGTCGATGGCGACGTAATCAAAAACACTATTATTTAATCGTATCGGCGCATATTCCTTGAGACGATTACCATTCTCATTCCCTTATGAACATGATTCTCAGGACAAAACGTTCAAGAAGGCGCTGGTGGGTCAAGTGAACCCTCCAAAGTACGAGAAGGCCGAAGACATGAGCAACTTGACGTACTTGAACGAGGCTTCCGTACTTCACAATCTCAAGTCGCGATACGTTGCCAAATTGATTTATGTAAGTTTCTTAATGAATCCCGACACCGCATTCATTCACAACTCCGTTATAATTTTTTGTCACAAAAAATGACTCATCGTCACTAAAATAATGGGTACACGTACATTATATCCGTGTATTACAAGCGTCTGCGTAGGAGTGACGCATCCGGTCGTGCTTTTATGACTAGTTGGCGAGAGAGCACAGGAAATTTCAAAGACAATAAGGCATTTCTCATTTTTTGTGCTCATTGAGGACAGAGAGGTATTTTTCGACGAGGAACAAAATTAAGGACAGTCTCTTTGAAATTACACGCTCATGTGTAGTTAGCGTCGTAAATAATCGTGGTTATTATGAAAGCTAGTCGAAAATGTGCGAGATAATTAAGAGTCGAGTTGCATCCGAGTTTTTTCCATTTTTCTCGCTCTCGCTTTCCAATACATGATTTTCCTTTTTTTCTTTGAAACATTCCTCTCCACTTGCCGTCATATACGTAAATTATCCAAGATATGCTCGAAAACTATCTTTTTTTTCGTCGAGAGATGAAGGATGAGTTTTTTTTCGCGTCTAATATCCATGAATATGGGTTCCTTCTCGCTCGACACCACGATCATCAGAGGCGAGAGCTATTTTTAGGAGCACAGGCTCTTTTTCTTTGGCATCCCTGCCAAATTTTTTTTTGCTCTTTTCTTGAAAGATATTCAACACATGCTTTTAAACGGGGTTTTTGGTTTTGGGCGAGTAGCTACACGGTTATATGATAAATGGATGAGAGGTGTTGGGAGTGCTGTGAAAAATTGAAAACGGATGAACTTTTTATTTAAAAATCGTATATATCCGAGCTGAATCCGTGGAATGAGAAGAGCTGGAACTTGCAGATTTTTTTTTGGTCATGAATGCATCCAATTCTTTGGCTAATTGGCTTTTGTACGGAAATGAGTTTTATGAATTACAACGTGAATGTATAGGAGTTGTGGGTGGGTTATCCTAAGTGTATGACATGAAAGGATCAAGCGGGGTGTGTTTGTGCGTGCCAATCATGAGGGTAATTAACGGAAATGATATGAGGAGGCTGTTTGTGTGTAGACGTACTCTGGTCTGTTTTGCGTGGCCATCAATCCGTACAAACGGTACCCCATTTACACGGCGCGTGCGATGAAGATCTACCACGGGAAGAGGAGGAATGAGGTCCCTCCCCATATCTTTGCGATTGCTGATGGAGCCTACTCCGAAATGATGACCAGTATGACGATGCTTTATTAATGATTATCATGGTCACTTTGATATGTGTGGAAAAGGGAAAATTGATGATGTCGTTTCTGCTAGATCACATGAATCAGTCAATTCTCATCACTGGTGAGTCTGGAGCGGGGAAAACGGAGAACACAAAGAAAGTCATTGCGTACTTTGCGAGCGTGGGTGCGTCTGGAAAGCCTGGCGAAGAGAAGAAGGTGCATACAATGTGTACATTTATAAATGCATCAGTTTATGCACATGAGCGTAATTCATGACATTTGGGATGCAGATCTCCCTTGAGGACCAAATTGTGCAGACGAACCCCGTGCTGGAGGCGTTCGGCAATGCCAAGACCACTCGTAACGATAACTCGTCCCGATTCGGTAAATTCATCCGTATCCACTTTGGGCCGACTGGGAAACTGGCTGGTGGTGACATTGAGACATGTACGGAGTCAATTCATATGCGCTATATTTTTAAGCAGTTTATAATAATTAATTACATGACAATGAAATGACTGCAGACTTGCTCGAGAAGGCTCGTGTGATCTCTCAGCAGCCGCTGGAGCGGTCCTACCACATTTTCTACCAGATCATGTCCGGTGCTGTGAAAGAGATCAAGGCCGATTGCGCCCTGAGCAACGAGATTCACGACTACCACTTTGTGTCCCAGGGTAAGACCACCATCCCCAACGTCGATGACGGGGCCGAGTTGGAGCAGACTCATGTGAGCCTATCTCTCTGGATTACTGCATGCATACATGGTGGAGTTTGTGCTCAATTTGGTAACGATTTTTAAATATTATCGTCATCGCCACTTTCAGATTGCCTTTGAGGTGCTCAACTTTACTCCGTTGGAGCGGAGCAATGTGTACCGAGTCACTGCCGGTGTGATGCACTTGGGTGAGCTCAAGTTCAAGCAACAGGGTCGCGAGGAGCAGGCCCAAGCCGACTCTCCTGAGGCTGGAGAAAAGAGTGGAAAGATGATGGGGGTTGACGGCGAGGCCCTGTACGGCGCCTTTGTGAAGCCCAGGATCAAGGTCGGCACGGAATTCGTGGTCAAGGGTCAGAACGTCAACCAGTGCTTGTACGCTGTGGGCGCCATGTCCAAAGCCATCTTTGACAGGGTTTTCAAGTTCCTCGTCAAAAAGTGTAACGAGACGCTCGACACCACCGCCAAGAAGCAGCATTTCAGTTAATACCGATTCATTTCATTCTCAAACCCCACACTTCTCCAGTCCTAGAACTAAAGCATAGCTATCTTGATAAATTCATACAGTTGGCGTCCTCGACATTGCCGGCTTTGAGATCTTTGACGTAAGTCTCGCCTCCTCTTAGTAATCTCATACGAATCATTACACCAATTAACGCCATTTTCTCTGCCCTTTCCAGTTCAACGGCTTCGAACAGCTCTGCATCAACTTCACCAACGAAAAACTACAACAATTCTTCAACCACCACATGTTCGTCCTCGAGCAGGAAGAGTACAAGCGCGAAGGACTCGACTGGATCTTCGAAGATTTCGGCATGGATCTCCAAGCTTGTATAGATATGATGGAGAGGGTGAAAATTTGCATATTTAATTAATTAATTAATGATTAATTAATCCAAAGATTAACTTTGAAAATTTCGAAAAGTTGAAATTTCCACATTTATGGCTTGGAATGACTCTGGTTGTGTTCTTTGAGGCTACTGGAGATCATAACAAATTGCAGATCAATCAGGGATGATCAAATGATCAAAGGGTTAAGATCTAAAGATGTCGTAGATTCAAAATCTTCAAATTTCTGGCTTGGAATAGTCGTGACGGTGTTCTTCGAGGTTGCTGGAGATTCTGACAAGCTAGAGATCAATCATGATTGATCAAATCATCAAAGGGTTAAGATCTGAAGATGTCAAAGATTCGAAATCTTCAAATTTCGAGCTTGGCAAGGCTGTGATGCAGTTTTTGAGGCTTCTGAGCATTCTAACAAGCTAGAGATCTATCATGATTGATCAAATGATCAAAGGGTTGAGATCTGAAGATGTCGAAAAATAGAAATTTTCATATTTCGAGCTTGCAATGGCTGTGACGGTAGTTTTTGAGGATCCTGAGCATTCTACTAAGCTAGAGATAAATTATGATTGATCAAATAATCAAAGGGTTAAGATCTGAAGATGTTGAAAATTCGAAATTTTAATACTTCGAAGCTGGAATGAGTTTTTGGAATTGCTGGAGAGAAGATAAATAACAAATCTAACGGTTTGTTTTATAAAGCTAATGACTAGTATGTAACAAAATTTGGTTTTTGTTAAGAGTATTGACTAGACCGTAAACAAAATATTGCTTTTGTTAAAATTATTGACTAGAACAACAAAATTTGGGTTTTGTTAAAACTATTGACTAGAAAACTTAACAAAAATTGGTTTTTGTTAAAACTATTGACTAGAAAACTTAACAAAAATTGGTTTTTGTTAAAACTATTAGACTAGAAAACTTAACAAAAATTGGTTTTTGTTAAAACTATTGACTAGACTAACAAAAAATATGGCTTTTGTTAAAATTACTGACTGGACTAACAAAATATGGCCTTTGTTAAAATTACTGACTAGACAAACAAACAAACCACACAGTTTGTTAAATAGCTTGACTATAGCTAAATCTAAAGTACTCTAACTACAACTAACTAATAACTTAAAAATAACTTAAAAAGTGACGTTATTTTCGCGGTGAAGTGTAGAGCGGTCTAGGTTCTTGAGTAGGTCCAAATCCTCTAAATTGAGCAGTTTCTTGAGATCTTCTAAAGTAATGTAGTAGTCTTGGAGTGGTCGAGTGAGGACATTGTTTTCGTGTGGAAACACATAACATTCAAGTTCGTATTTTTCGTCGTATTTTCGTTTTCCATAAAGGATCTTGAAATAGAAGGAAGGCACGGTCAATCTCTTGATTTTTCTTTCGGTCACGCCCATGAAAGGTTCGAATCCAGGACCACTAAACGCATGAGTCTCCTTCATGGTTCTCACAAACTCAATCTCCCTCAGTTCCGCCGCATACCATAATCCTCCCGGTCGGTTAAAAAGTGGATATTGGGGAGCCATGTAGCCATAATAAAAACTGGCGGCGTAATTTTCCGAGTGTCTGAGGTGAAGACGTTTGCGGGCAAGATGACCCTTGTCCAGACCAGTTCCTGCGTAGTCAGCGCCAGTCAGTTGGTCCTCCTTAAAATCTGGATGAAGACGGTACGGCAATCCTGAACGATAAAAATTGGGAAATTCCACGTACTCGGGGTCGAGGTACTGATAGACCACAAGTGGAAGTTTGCGCGACCGACTGAATCTGACCTGAATCCGTCCACTAGTGAATGTTTCGGGGTGCTTGCAATCAAGATTGTACACTGGATTCTGAAAGAAAAAATTAATGAGAGTATTTAGTTGTAAGTCGCAATTAGTAAGTGAATTGTAAATTCCGGTTACCGTACGTACCAATCGAACTGGTGGTGGTTCTCTGAAAATTTTGTCCACTTTGGCGGGTGGTGCTGGTGACGGGGAGGGAGCTGGCGTACTATCTGGTACCACACCCTCTCCGGTTATACTCGCGTCTAGATATGCTGAAAGTCAAAAAAAGTCAATCATAGTTTCTACAAGTTTCATAGTACAACGAGTTTACAAAGTCGGTGGGCAGGATGATCACTCACGTTGCTTTTCCTCTTCGGTTTTAAAACCGTGCACGCGTTCTAGATGAACGCCGAAATGTGAGCGGTCGCTGAAAGCGGCGTTGCACCTTCCGTCGTACTTGCACTTGTAGATTTTGACAGCATCTTCCTTCGTTTTCAACTTTTTGTCGGGTTGTCCTACGATACCTAAAAGTAATTCAACATTCGAGGATTGTCACCGGAACGGGTTGTAATTTGTGATTGGCATACGTATATAGGTCAAATCTTACCTTTCAATGTCGCCCTGTCTTTTATTTGGTGGAACTTCCTCAAATGTGCTATGTAGTTGTTCTTCCCCCTAATAGAGCGCTTGCAGAGAACCACTACAGGACATCGCATTTGGTGTTCTGGAGGTGTACACACGTGTTTCTCGAGTGCTTCCTTACTTGGAAAATGACTGCTGCAATGCGGCTGAGGGCATTTGAATTTTCGCTTGTGCTTCTCCTCAAAGTGCTTCTGGTAGGCGTAGGCGTCGACAAATTTTTCCCCGTCACACTCCTTGCATACTTTCTCCGTGTGCATCCGCTGAACGTGCTCACGAAGTAGACCAGAATTAATTAAAATGCGGTTGCACGGCTCACCGTTGATGAGCTCTTCGCAGATGACCTCGAATCGCTTGTTGTGGACCCCTTTGATGTGCATTTGCAATCCCCCTAGCTTGTCAAATTGTTTTCCGCAGACCTTCCCATCCGTATCTATTTCCTCGCAGACGAAATCCATTCTGAAAAAACACAAAAGACAATAATTTGCACATTAATAACGATAATCTTTGTACTTTTCAGCCCATGGGCGTGTTTTCCATTCTTGAGGAAGAGTCCATGTTCCCGAAAGCGACGGATCAAACGTTCATTGACAAGCTGAACGGGAACTTGCTGGGCAAAACGCCATGCTACATTAAGCCCAAACCACCAAAGCCTGGCCAGGCCGAAGCTCACTTTGCCTGCGTTCACTACGCTGGAACTGTAAGCAATCAAAATTTTACAAAACTTAATTAATGACTTACCCAATCAATTAGTAGTGCTCCACGCACTAATCAGTAGATTTCCAGCCAATCAGTAGATTCCCAAGGATAACTCTCAAAAAAATTACCAAGAATTGTGTTGACCGTAGCGAAGCGAAGACAGAACTGACGAATTTTTTGGCAAGTCAGACAGTTTGTAGTAAAGTTGAGTGGACAAAGGAAATGATACAATGCACGTATCGTTCGAAACGTTCGCTTGAAAGACAATGAAAAACTGCATTTCATTTTGCATGAAATATTATGCATATTATTTTTCTTTGTTTTCCTGCAGGTGCCCTACAACATTTGTAATTGGCTCGAGAAGAACAAGGATCCTCTGAACGACACAGTCGTCGACCTGTTCAAGAAGGGAAGCAACGTTCTTGTCCAAGACATTTTTGGCGATCACCCGGGCCAGTCCGGTGGCGGTGATACTGGCAAAGGTAAATACGCTCATTATTATTATGGACACTCATACACAATTAAAAAATTTGAATAATAAAGTCGCAAAATTTTGGGGATGAAACGTTAAAGAGTGGAGGAGCCTCATAATTATAAATGATGAAACTGAAAAAGGCATATGAACATTTTTTAAGTTGGCAGTCAACCAGGGATGAGTGTGTAAGGAGGTTTTCTTTCATTCAGCCCGAAGGTGGGTGTGATGATCATCACGAAGTTTAGAGAAAGTAATTTGAAGCAGGTTGTGGAAAATGAAAAATCAAAATTTTTATATTACCAATGCACGCTCTATTGAAAAAAGTCTTTCCCCTACCCGGTTTGGTAATAATGTTCGAGGTTTGATCATCCCCTTATGAAAGTGCATTCTTTTTTATCCACCCTCGTATTTGCATGTGAAGAAACCAGAATGCGAGTAAATTACCCCTGATTTCAGAACCACTCGTTTTGTGAATTTGATTTGTGTACAAATCTACCTTTCCGTTGTTTTACCTCCACCCCCTCATGACTTTCTCCGAGCGGTTTGTTAAAAGATGGGCGTGACAATGTTTGTTTCAGGTGGCAAGGCGAAAAAGGGCAGTGGTTTCATTACTGTGTCTTCCGGCTACCGGGTTAATACATAATTTATCACAAAACATACAATTTTCTACATGTAAACGATCCGAAGGACGATCCGTTTAATTTATTGTACTTAAATGCCCTCAAAATAGACTTTGTGGAGCAGTAATTATATCGTTGTAGCTAGAAATTTATAAATAGAATCTTGTCATGATGACACGCAGTCACGTATTAACCTGGTGGTAGCTGTTTGTTGTTGTCCGTTCGAATTAATCAAATAACTTGCAGTAAAGCAATCCGTCCGATTGTCACGATTCCGTGTTTTGTGTTTGGAAATACATGCAAGGTTTTAATGGTATGATGTGATATGAATTATAATAGGAGCAACTGAACAACTTGATGACGACGCTGCGAGCCACCCACCCCCACTTTATCCGTTGCATCATTCCCAACGAGTTGAAGCAGCCAGGTCAGTAGAGGCACCATCTCATTTTGCCCCGAACAATCTAAAAGGGTGGATTTTATACTTAGTCTTGATTCCCTTTGCTTTAAAAAGGCTTGATTGACGCTCACCTCGTAATGCACCAGTTGACGTGTAACGGTGTGCTTGAAGGCATTCGTATTTGCCGAAAGGGATTCCCCAACAGGATGGCCTACGTTGACTTTGTCTTCCGCTACTCCATCCTCGCGTCCAAGCCCATGAGTGAACAACGGGAAGACAAGAAGATTGCGATGGCGTGCTTCGAGCATATCGGACTGGAGCAAGACAAGTGGCGTGTCGGACACACCAAGGCATAATTTAAAAAAATACTCACGATGACATAATCAACCCGATAAGTTAGTAACTTCTGACATGTGTATTGGTGTGTAGGTGTTCTTCAGAGCCGGTGTTCTCGGTGAGATGGAGGAGATGCGTGACGACAAGATTGCCAAGATTATCATTTGGATGCAGAGCAGAATCAGGAACTACCTCGTCAAGAAGAAGTACAAACCACTCAAGGACCAGAGGTATAGCTTTTTTAAATTTACATTTATAGTTCGACTGATGAAATTTTTTAAATGACAGGGCATAATTAATACTTTTCTTAACCGTATGTTAGATTGGCGCTCGAGGTTGTCCAGCGCAGTCTGCGCAGCTACGTGAAGCTGCGGTGCTGGCCGTGGTGGTCCTTGTGGAAGATTATCAAGCCGACGCTCAAGGTGGTTTGCATTGCCGATGAGATCAAAAAGTTTGAGGAGAAATTGGCCAAGGCGACCGAGGTTCTTGCGGAGGAGGAGGCAGCGAAAAAGGCGGTGGAGCAGAGGAGTCAGAAACTTGGCAAGGAGAAGGACAACATTCAGAAGCAGCTCGATGACCTCAGGGCCCTGGGCTCGGACTTTGGAGACAAAATCCAGCGGCTTCAGCAGCAAAAGCAGGACCTTGATAACCAGGTTAATGACATGAACAACAGGCTGAGCCAGGAGGAGGAAGCTAGGCAGCAGTTGAATCAGCAAAAGAAAAAGATGGAGCAGGAGGTCAACTCTGCGAAAGGGGAATTGGAGGAGAACATGACGCGACTCCAGGCCATTGAGGGGGAGACTGGAGACGTAAGTGCTTATGATTCTTCAAATGAGGAAATGCTTCTTGATTAGTTGAGGATTCATAATAATTAATTAATTATTTTTTTAAAATTTAATTATTTTTTTAAAATTTAATTATTTTTTTAAAATTTAATTAATTAATTAATTAATTAAATTTTAAAAAAATAGTTGAAGAGGCAGGAGGCCAAACTTCAACCCAAATAGAGATGAACAAGAAGCGGGAGGCGGAATTGGCCAAGTTGAGGAGGGAGGTGGAGGAGGCCAACATTCAGCACGAGGCTGCGATGGCGAGCGTGAGAAAGAGGCACAATGACGCTGTCGCTGAGATGGCTGAGCAGATTGACAATCTTAATAAGATGAAGGCCAAGGCTGAGAAGGACCGGAACTCTGCGAGTACTAATAATTTATAACTTAAACCCATCATTACTTTATATATACAGTGTCATGGGTTAAGATTTTAATTGCTCATTAAAGACACGGAGCTGAATGACCTCCACGCAGCGATGGACCACGTGACGAACGAAAAGGCAGGGAACATTAAACTCGGGAAGCACCTCCAGGCGCAGATCCAAGAGATCCAGAACAAGTACGAGCAAGTCACGCGACAACTCACCGAGGTGGATCAGCAGAAAAAGAAAATGTCGATGGACAACGAGGACATGACGAGGCAGATCGAGGAGGCAGAGTCGCAAATCTCGCAGCTTGGCAAACTCAAAGTGTCGCTGGCCACTCAGCTCGAGGACACCAAGAGGATGGCTGACGAGGAGGCGAGGGAGCGGGCCACGCTGCTCGGCAAGTTCAGGAATGTGGAGCACGATTTGGACACGCTCAGGGAACAGCTCGATGAGATCTACGAAGGCAAGAGTGAGATCCAGAAACAGATTTCCAAGGCCAATGCTGAGGCGCAGTTGTACAGGGCCAAGTACGAGAGTGAAGGGCTCGCCAGGATTGAAGAGTTGGAGCAGGCAAAGTAAGAGGCAAATCAATTTTAAAAAAATATATATGAGCTTAATTGATTATGTTCGTGTTTTGAAACTTTCTTCTTCACGATTACGTGCAGGCAAAAGCTCACAGCCCGTTTGCAAGAGGCCGAGGAGACGATTGGTAAGTTATTGAACAATTAAGAAAATGTCATTATTAAGGAAAGGCGTAAAAATGTCAAATTCTCCTCTTCTCTGCTTTCTTCAAAATACCTCCATAAATGGTGCAAATATTAAGCTTAACCAAGAGCAGGGGTTCGATTCAATTATAACTTGATTCTGATGCTCATGCTTTTTGTCCAGAGTAAAAATTTCATAGTTAGCCATGTCAAGTTCCCACTAGCAAAAATCCGTTACAAAGGCATACCCACCGAAGCAGTTTTCGATTCACTGGAGATTTCTGCCGTTGCCTTTCCTTAGTCATAATTAATTAAATAATTTTCGCAATTGTTCCCACTTTTTTCTACATTGTCCCAAGTTCAGCTTTGCTTTAGTTGCTTTGCTTTGCTTCAACTTTTTAGTTGAAAAAACTTTGAAGTAACAAAAATTACATTTGTTTGCCGTTTGTCAAACCTAACCTACCAGAACCTAACCTCAATGAAAATAAATTAATCCTCTAATATACAGAGTGGCTCTTCAAATGTATCAGGCCACTTGTGCAAAATGGGCGAGGCGCAAATGAAAAAAAAGCTTTGGCGAAGCCAAGGGTAAAAATATTCTGCAATGACCAAAAGTTTCCGATCCCTGGAGGGATCGGAATTTGATTTTTAACCCAGGTTCAAAATCTTCGCCGAGACAGAGCTTTTTAGATGTAAACTTGGGGGGCTTCGCCCCCCACACCCCCCATCCCGTTCTCACTATTAACAAATATTCGTTACATTCCCTATTCAAGTTAACTGTACGGTATTACATAATAGTATGGATGACAGTTTTTTTGAAATTCAATATTTTACAAGGTTATAAATTGAGTTGGTCTTCTGCTATTGGTTCAACTTGATATTTGTACGATTTATGGGGCTACTAAAAGAAAGCAGAAAGTAGCAGAATTTGACAATTTGAAAGCATTTAATCGAGTGACGAAAAGTGGTGGTGTTGCCTTTCCTTACTCATAATTAATGTGGATGGATTTTTTGTCCATGTGTAGAGTCGCTGAACCAGAAGGCAGTGTCGATGGAGAAGATCAAGCAACGCCTTTCCACCCAACTCGAGGACATGGCCGCGGAAGCGGATCGATCTCGAACTCTTGTTGCTCAAATGGAGAAGAAGCAGACGTACTACGACAAGATCCTCGCGGAATGGAAGTCGAAAGTGAACGACTTGACGGCAGAGCTGGACGCGAGTAGGAAGGAGGCACGAAACTACTCGACCGATCTGATGCGCACCAAGGCACTCCACGAAGAGACGCTGGAGCAGGTCGAGATTGCCGGGAGGGAGAACAAGAACCTCGGGGAGGAGATTAAGGACCTTCTCGACCAGATTAGTGAGGGCGGGAGGAACGTGCACGAGTTGGAGAAGGCCAAGAACAGGATACAGATTGAGAAGGATGAGTTGCAGGCGGCTTTGGAGGAAGCAGAGTCGGCTCTCGAACAGGAGGAGAATAAAGTGCTCAGGGTCTCGCGTGAGTCGCTACGCTTTGGACAACTATAAGACGTTTGAAAACTGTGGTGTTGGCAGAAATTTTATTTATTATATTGGCGTGTGTTTCAGTCGAATTGAGTCAAGTGAGGCAAGAGATTGACAGGAGGATCCAGGAGAAGGAGGAGGAGTTTGAGAACACGAGGAAAAACTACCAGAGGACGTTGGATTCCATGCAGGCGAGTTTGGAGGCGGAAGCGAACGGCAAGACGGAGGCGTTGAAGATGAAGAAGAAACTCGAGTCGGACATTAACGAGCTGGAGATTGCTCTGGACCACGCCAACAAGTCGAATGCGGAGGCGCAGAAGGCGATCAAGAGGTACATTCTCCAGATCAAGGACTGCCAGACGAATCTCGAGGAGGAGACTAGGGCTCATGACGAGGCGAGGGAGGAGTACGGCATTGCCGAGAGGAGGGCTCATGGTAAATTTATGTGTGCTACTTTCCATCCCTTTGTTCCTCTAATAATTTGCATAGTCAGCTCTCTGCCTTCTCATAAATGGTTAACATGCAGGTCTGCTCCTGTCCTTCTTTACACTGTCCTTTCATCGTTTTAATATTGATCTATTTTGTTTTCGGCTAAACAACAGCGCTCGCCAACGAGCTGGAGGAGTCGAGAACTCTCTGCGAACAGGCTGAGAGGGCGAGGAGGATTGCCGAAGGGGAGCTGGGCAACGCGAGGGATCATCACAATGACATTTCCACTCAAGTGTCGGCCCTGGCTGGGCACAAGAGGAAACTCGAGGCTGAACTGGAGACGCTTCACGTGAGGACTCTCTTTCGAATGCCGATTCTTTTGTAGCGGTGATTGCTTTGAAATTCATTTTATTGCTTTTTTATGACATGACAGACGGACCTGGAGGAGATCCTGAACGAAGCCAAGTCCTCTGAGGAGAAGGCAAAGAAGGCGATGGTGGACGCTGCCCGACTCGCGGATGAGCTGAGGGTGGAGCAAGAGTTTGTCCAGCAACAAGACAAGGCCCGCAAGGCGATGGAGGTGCAAATCAAGGAGCTCCAGCAGCGGCTCGAGATTGCAGAGAATGAAGCACTGAAGGGAAGCAAGAAGCTGATTGCAAAGCTCGAGGAGAGGATCCGCGCGTTGGAGCAGGAGCTCGACTTGGAGCAACGGCGACACGCGGACGCTCAAAAGAACATGAGGAAGGCTGACAGGAGGGTCAAGGAGCTCGCGTTCCAGGCTGATGAGGACAGGAAGAACCACGAGAAGATGCAGGACCTCGTCGAGAAGCTGCAGCAAAAGATTAGGACGTACAAGAGACAGATTGAGGAGGCGGTAACAAAAATCATCTCATAATTCCAATCTGACGAATTCTAAGTTAAATATATATGTTTTTTTAAAAAAGCTTTTGCTGTCACTTTGCAGGAAGAAATCGCTGCCCTGAATCTCGCCAAGTTCTCAAAGGCCCAAGCCGAGCTGGACGACGCGAACGAGCGGTGCGACATGGCTGAGGCGCAACTCACCAGATTCAGACCTGGTGCGGCTGCTGCCGCACTGGCTCCAGGCAGGGGTCAGCGAGCACCTTCTGCCGCCTTGTAAAGGAGAGTGTCGTGAGAGCTGATGATAATGGCGTCACCGAGAATGAACTTGATCACACCACAAGCGGAGACAGCGTTTGTGATGCAGTGTGCATCAACCAAAAATCTTCTACACTTTATTCCCGTTTCACTTCTTTTATGTCGTATAATTTACAGTGAAATTTCAGGAAAATAAGCAAATCATTTTGATCTTTCAAACTCTTTGATTTCTTCTTTTATTTGAATTTACGTTAAAAAAACTTGTTAAAAATCATTCTAGTTCTGTATGTATTCCGTGAGGGTTTCTTAGTCAGTGCAATAAACATGACTTTTGCGTTTCTCTTATTGTAATGCAAACGAAACAAACTGGAGCGAATTCATCCTGTGAGTCATACCGTAATTAGTATGCGTTTGTGAAGGACGTACTACGACGTATCATGACTCACTCTGGGTGAGCGAATGCGTACAGTTAGGTTGTTTACTCATCATCGATTTAAGTGGCTGTGCTCATCCACAACGGTATTCGAACCAGGGGCAAGTATTGAATTAAATCAATTGTGCTCAAGAACACTACTGGGGAAGTGGTCAATTATCATTTGTGTGTGAGGAGGAGAAACGGGATGAAAACGTACTACAAAGTACGTATTAGTACAGTGACGATAAGCTTTGGCTCTGAAATGGTGGTCACTCTTGTTTTGTGCTATAAAATAGTGCAGTGGGAACTGCGGGAAGGACTTGACTCTATGTATATAACACCTGAAGAGAAGATATATAGCGTCTAAAAACCCACCAGGCTGCTCTACAGGATTAGATGCTACTACATAGTACCATTTTTGTGTATGCCCAACAAGTTTGCAGATATTTTTGTAGACATTCTTGATGATGACTCATTTCGCTTGCTTTCCTGTAATTTGATGATGATGGTGGTCAATGAGACGCATGCATAGGTACGTGAGTTGTTCAAGTCACACATCAGCGATCGAGCATTGTTCGGAGGAGCGTCGAGTTGGCTAATGAAAAACAGGTTCGGGTAAATACGGTAGGTTCGTGTAGAATGGACGCTCATGAACCCTTTTGTACCTTCAGGGGACTTTGCTAAACGAGCAGTTTTTCGTCTTTAATGAGTCGCGGAATGTTCGGCCAAATTTTGATTTGATGGCAATCATCGTTATCTATAATGTCGATACGTAGATCCAAGGACCTGATTGCACGTTCGATGGTTTCTAATAAAATTCGTTTGGCTTTGTTCGCGGTAATAAAGGATATCGTCCGGAGTGGCGCCGTGTGGAGGACCCTCGTAAAAAAAAGTTTTTCCTGGCAGCCGTGTTTCCACGAATTTTTATGGCCGACAATGCTCTTCCCCTTTTTGGCATTCCTATAACTCTGACAATGCATGAATTCTCACCACCACACACAGAGATGAGGGGAAATGGCGCTTTGGTCCGGATGCAAACTGTGAAAAAGTATCTCGTTCTCGTTGCACTCAAACTAACCTTGAAAATTGAAAGTTGAATTTTATGATGTGTTTTATCTCTCTCCCATTTTATGGCAGAGCATCCCTTTGTTTCGAAAACGTAATAATGGAGCATGGCGGAGGTTTACATAAAAAATCATACATTTTCAGTACGATTATGCAGCTCGTCCACACGAACGAGCAGTGCATTGCTCGGGTCTGTGTTAGAAAATCTACATTATCGTATGTCCATTCTCGCTTCACGTGTGAGTCTCCTGAAAAGCCTCAGATAATGAGTTACAAAAAAGGGAAGAAAAAAATCCGGTATATAGCATCAGCGCACGATAGCATCAGCGAGAGAGGAGGTTTTTGGAAATATGACAAAATGGTATAAACAAGTCTTTCACATTATACAACAGAATCTAACATTTTCGAGTTGAAACCGTGCTAACCGCAATATAACTTATGGGCTGATATAACTTATGTAACATGAAAGTCCTGAAAGAGCCTGACAAGAATGGCGTTGTCGAAAGAAAAAAACCCGTGTGCAGCGTACCTACTTGTACGCACAATCTATTGTGCTTCAACAATTCTTGTTTTACGGAAAGCAAGACTATTCATTCTCGACACAGCAAGAGAATATACAGCAAGACATTTCCCTGCATGAATTAACCCTGAATATTTGGTCGGTCGTGACAAGCGAAAGGTGTACACAATCGCGAAGGAATAAAGTGAAGAAGCATGTAGAGCCTAGGTGGTTTTTCGTTGTGGTTGTTTGCGATATTGATACAACTGTATTGAAAAGTATCCCCGTTCTTCGTATAAAAGCGAAAACGCACAGAGCTGGAAAGGGTTGCTGACAATGGAACGAGTGTTGAACTTGGCAGAGAGAGAACGTACCACCGACACACACAATTTACATTTTTTATTATACGTACGATTACACAAGACTTTCAGACGAAACTCTAGGAATCCCTCTATACTCGCAACAACCATCATCATGGTAAAAAAATCCACCACCACCAAACCAAACAGGTAAAACATTTCGTGAAGAGAGAGAGAGAAACTTAATGATACACCTGAAGTTTTTTTTTGTGTACGCTCCTCTGAGCCAAGATTCTCATAATATGTATAAAAAATGGAGAGAACCCTCGCTTCCTTCAAATGTGTATAGCCCCACTCGGTTGTCAAACAACTCACCCCTTCACGTAATAATAAGCGTATTACGTAAGGCTTTCGTGTGCTTCAATCGTCGATTTCAGTAAGCCCTTGCTTCTCTCTGTGTGAGCATACATTGTACGTTTATCCCACGAAAACTCCATCATACTCACCCCTCGCATTTTTTTGGGGCTTGGCACTCTGAAAACAAATCCCAATTTCAATCATCACACAGCTCCTTTCCATTAGCCAGGAATTTTTTCTCGTATCTCAAAATTGTCGGAATTTGGTGGGGGCTCGCGTATGCAAAAGACAAGAAACCGCAGCGAGAGATCGAATTTCACTGCTCATCTCTCTCCGGATGCTGAAATTAGACGAGAGAGATTATTAGCTCATGAATATGCACAGCCGAATCACAATGAGGTTGCTCTAGAGTGATTTTCAGACGCAAACTTGGAGGTATGTAATAATACAGTCACTCATGAGAGTGAAATTTGGTGTGCTCGAATGATTTGTGCTTCGAGTGTGTTTGCAGTGTGACAAGAGTTTTTGAATCAGAGGTTATTATTGCAAAATTGGGAGGTCCACCCAACTAGTGGAAATTGGCTTTTCCGATCCTCTAATATTTGTTCACGTGTGCCTACATACTTTTATCGCAACAAGTTTGTTTGAGTGACGAGTGCAAGAGTGCATAATTCGAGGACTCTTGATCACTCCTTTTGTTCCCAGATATAATGTAACGAGAGATTTTCCAACACTGATACAACACCGACTTTGCGTTTGTATTCGCAGCGATGACGAATTGGCGTTCTCACTCATAAAGCACGGGCTTATCGGATCGTTTTGTTGTGGGATCTACTACACAGTGTTATCCGGTTCATGACACAAACGTCCAGAGCTCTCTTTTTGAACCATTGTGGAGGATTGTGCTGTGTGAATGCTTTGGTCCGTGATAAGTGATTAGATTATTGACGTGTGTGGAAACAGTTTGGCTCAGCTCGAAAGCCATACATCTTGGCCGATCTTGTGCGTCACGGAGAGAGAACCCATATAATTCTTTTGATTTGTCACATAAACATTTCCCCACAGCGGAAGGAAAACAACAATTTTATGTCCTGTGCTCCGTTTACCCACACGAAAAAATCCCCGATTTTTTTTTATATTCTGATTTATATGTTTGAAGGGAAAACAGGACTTTTTTTTATAAAAGTGAAAAAATACTCTCAATATTTTTCTCGTGGAAAATCCAACGACTAGTACTCCTTGTGAGATAGATGTGCGAAAATGTGGAGCTATTGGTGTGACCTGGTTGGAGTGATGCCGAGAGAGAGTATATATTACTCGTGTAGAGAATTGTGTGGTGTCTCAAAGATGTATGGGTTTTAGTACGGGATCATGGGTCTATTGTGTCGTGACGACATCATCCTCCTCGATCCGCACACATCTCTCACAGCCAGGGGATTCGTGCATGTCGACTGACTAAACGTACACTCTCTCTATATTAGCTTAACCGAGTGTATGCAAAATCATCACTTTTCGAAGGAAGGAAGTATTAAACCCAGTTTTTCACTCTCTCTCTCAGTATAGTCTGCTCCTCTACCCGGATATTTTCACAAAAACTCATCTGCGTGTGACTGTACACGGGAACAAACTTCCATTTCCTCTACTCATTATCTGCCCACATGTGTACAGCGGATTCACTTTTTGTGAACGTATACGTTTTTTGGATGTAATACTTTTTTTTTGTAATAATCAAATAGTGTAATCAACAGGAAAACGGGGGAGAAAACACATCCCACTTGGCCTTTTTATTTCGTACTTTACTATATTTTAACTACACTCTCGGTTATCAAATGTCTTTCATTTTTTTTACGTCGATGGACTAGAAAAAATCACACATATCCGCGCAGTGTCATTTTTTGGTGAGATTTGGGATGTTTAGTTGACTTGATTCATTCGAGGAACGGTGCACCTATTAGCGATCGTCACGGCGCGTCATCATTCGTTGTTGACTCAGATGCAGCAGCTCGGGTGTGAGTGCAAACTCGTTTTTTCTGGCAGAAATGTGGTAAAGGTACTCTTAACATGATCAATGACGCCGGTGTGTGAGGTTCACCAACCGAAAAACTGAGGACGACGAGGAAACTTCAGTGCAATGAACATTACCTGTGAGAGGATCGAGTGAATTGTGCAGGTGCGCTGTATGCACATTTTTGAGTGAATTGGAGTAATCACATCGCACTTGCGTGTCTAGCCTTTGTTCTGTGGAAGAGTTATGGGAGAGTTTATGTGATTCTGGAGTATATAGAACATTTAGACGAGCGAACGTCATGCTTATAGGTTCTTGTTATATTAGTAGAACCAATTGATTGTGATCCGGACCGAGTGTGATAAGCCCACACACGGTTTCCCCATCGGTCTATACATATCGTGTGAAACCTTCGTCTTCCCACAAAGTGAGTTTGTCTGGAGAATGAATGCCTTAAACGAGTTTCGTTCTCGTCTCTCCATGAATCTAACGAACCGGCCTCGTGTCAGTCTTGCTCGATGAGCCGTACCGGTAGGACGCTACCGTGTCAATGTAGTCTATAGTCGTGTCTACTTGACTCCAGAGAAATGTGAGGAAGCATTATTTTGTAGTGCCCACAAGTGCCCTGAGGAGTTTACCGTTTTTTAAGCGAGTTTAAATGCATGATAAAAGTAGAAAAGTAGAGGTGTATATTTTTCCGGTGTGAGATCAAGTTGCGTGTAAAGAGTTCATCATCTCGAGAGCGTCTCGGAGCGTGACATTATGCCGTCCAAAAATAAGCAGTATAACCT